>CM019149.1:65235669-65257116 GCA_009733165.1 Naja naja
AGAGAACCAGGCAGACAATATGATGAGCTCAGGGACATATAGATTTGGTGGACTGTGAAAGGGCAGTAATCTCAGGATACAGAAATGGAGTAGATGCTGCAACCCCAGTTGTGATGGAGTAGGATACTGGGTTCCTGTGACCTTCTTCTACAAGACTGCCCCCATCAGGAGATCTCTGTTTATATGAGTTGAGTAGTGAAAGGGATAGAAAGGACTACTTGGAAGATACAAATTTTCATGACTGCTTCAGATGGGGCTGTTGCATCCTTTCTCAGTGGAGTGCAACAATGTATAGACCAATTGGTGGCTAACCTTTTGGGCTCCTGTGCCAAAATTGCGATGCACTCATGCTCGTGCCAGCACCCAGAAGGCAATGCGTGTGGGGCCCAGCCCTCTGCATATGTGTGCACAATCCACCCACCCACCTCTTACCTGCACTGTGCATGTGTGTGCCTCCCAGCTGATTTTAGGCCCGTTTGAGGTCTTTTTCAGCCTCTAGAGGCTCGAGGGAAGCCTCTGCAGCCTTTGGAGGCCTAAAAATGGACCATTTCATCACTTCTGGTATTTCCTTGAGCCTCTGAAAGGCTGAAAGAGGCCTCAAACTGGCCAAAAATCAGTTGGGAAACATATGCATACGCAGTGCAGGTAAGTTTGGCTGGGGCTCCGCGTGCCGCACAAATGGCTCTGCGTGCCACCTGTGGCACACATGCCATAGGTTCATTACGGGTATAGACAGTCCTCGACTTATAAGCATTCATTTAGTGGCCATTCAAAGTTCAAATGGCACTGAAAACAGGGGCTTATAACCAGCTTTCCACACTCATAATTTTTGCAGCAACCCTGTGTTCATGTGATCAAAATTTGGGCGGCAACTCACATGTATTTGTGACAGCTGTACTGTCCTGGGGTCATGTGATCTCTATTTGTAACCTTCCCAGCTGGTTTCCAACAAGCTAAGTCAATGGGGGAAGCCAGATTCACTTAATGACCTCATGATTTGCCTAACAACTGCAGTGATTTGCTTAACAACTGTAGCATAAAAAGCTATAAAATGCGACAAAAGTCACTTAACAAGTGCCTTGCTTAGCAACAGAAATTTGGGGCACTATTGTGGTTTAAGTCAAGGACTACCTGTACTTTTACTTTTCCCAACCGTCAATAACCAAGTTGCTACTTTTGCTTTGTAGTTATTTAAACCAGAGTGTTCTATTTATACTTAAGTGTTCAGTTGTAGGTTTGGCTTTACTTTGTTATAAACATTTTATATCTAAAACTCTTTTATTACTTTATTTTATAATCTTACTAATTTACTGTTATTTTATTGTATTTTGTGGCTTGCGGTATGTTATGACCTGTGGTTACAACAAAACCTTAATTACTTCCTTTATTTACCTTTGATTCAACTTGGAATACCTCAGTTTCATATGCCATCTGAATAGATCTCCTTCAGCAGTTCACAAACTTTCTTTGGATTCACAACATGTCCAGCTCCTTTCAGCTTTTGTGACTGAATGATTGAGAAATACTCTGAGGTCCCTCAAGGGCAATCTCACTTTTTCCCTTGCATTTTTTCTCTACACATGAAAAATAATTGGGGCTAGTAGATCTTGAACTCCAGTTTCATTCCCAAGCCACACCTTATTACAGCGAAACATTTCTTGGCTCAGATTCAGTGGTCACACACCATTTAATGTGAAGAACAGTGTTCCCCAATCTTGGCAACTTTAAGATGTGCGGACCAACTCCCAAAACTCTTGAGTAGAAGTCCACACATCTTTAATTTACTACAGTTGAGAAACACTGTTTAGTACATCTTACAATTCATTCATGTCACAATTTATTCAGACCCAAAATTTGCGTCTAAGAGCTTTCCAATCTCCAAATTCAAAATTGACCCCCTCCCCAGTTCTCATATTCCCTACCCATCTTTGTTATGTGCCTAGACAAGCTCACATGTTGTAAAGTTTAAAAAAAGGCTCACTTATTAAAAAGGCATATTTTTCTTTTTACAGTAAATCCCTTAGGATGCTGTACTTAAAGTATAAATTACAGCATAATCATATTCCATGCTTTCTTTCCCCTTCCCCCCTGTCCATGCATGCATCAACAAAAGACCTTCCTTCATGAAAAGTACAATTTAAATCTCAGTGCATGCGTTCTTTATCTAAGTTTCAGGGTAGGTCTCCTTCTAAGGCTTTGTTCACGTGAGGCCCATTCATCTACAGAACATTTTGCTCATTAAAGATATTAAAACATGTTGCAGCAATGCCCGTAACTCTACTTGCTTTTCATCTAGAAAAGCTCGAACCAATGACTTCTGCAGCACTAGCTGTGTGGGCTCAATGTAATGCAAAAGGTCAACAACCAGAATCTTCTCATTTCTGTTGCCACCTGATGCCAGTGCCTCTGCTGCTTCATTCCACCCTGACTCAGTTTCTCCATTCACATCCCCATTTTAACTACCACGAAGCCCAGATTAAAATTTAATGAATAGTTTGGCTGTTACAATATAGTTACCTTTATGGGCAATTTGATGAGACTTCATGGAGGAGATTTATACACATACAACATTTTTCTTTTTTCCCCCCACTTTGTGAAATTTTTATTGCTATTCCTTTTTTAAAAGGATTCTACTTAAATTTAATTAACTTTAATATGAAACAAAGAATATTTTTGCTAAAAAGCAGGTGCTCGCTAAAGTTCAGGATATTGGGGAATATTGGGACATCATGAGCAGAGGTGGCTGATGCTAGCTCAGGCCGGTTCACCCATACCAGTAGTTCCGACCACCAGCTGGGCCTGCCCACCTGCCCCGGTGTGATCCCATCCTATATATCTCACTCTCTGGCTCACTCACCCTGCCCATGCAGCCTAGCAGATTTCCACGCCTCACCCGCTCTACTCACCGTGGCTACCCAAGAAAGTGTGCTGGAAGCCGCGTGCATGAAATCACCGTGTGTTTGAAGCCACACACAAGCGCACGCTCACATTTTCAGTTCTGCAATAGGAACCAGTTGTTAAATTATGTGAAGCCCACCTCTGATCATGAAGATGCAACAAATGTTTTTCGCACCTTTCTGAGAGAACAAAAACTCAATTGGCTAACTTCTTTGTAATATGCTTATTTTAATCTTGTACCAGAAGCAGGAAAGATAGTTAGTTTGAGAAAAGAGTGAAGAAATCCATTTATGCCAAAGTGGAAAATCTTTCCTTCAAGAGAGGTGGCAACCTGTCCCTCATTTTTTATGCTGCTCTTTCATCATCCTCAGGAAAATTAAAATCATGTCACAGGTTCATCAGGGGGAGTCACATCTAATGTAAAGGATTTAGGAGTTGGAACATCCCAACAACTCTCTGTCCACTCCTCTAAAAAGCCTATCCAAATTAGGTGAGACATGAAAACCCCTAGTGGACATATATGGTATCCCCCTAACCAACTTGTAAGACTGAAGAACTACTGGATAAGTGAAAGATTTCAAACCAAGAAGAAAAGAAAACCAGTTGTCACAACTTCCAGAATACTAGTGAACATGAAATACATATTCCATAATTACCAGAAGACCCCTTTTTATGCTTAAAAATGCTTTAAAGATTCTAGAAATATGGTGGAGAGATTCTGTGTACTATAAGAACAGGAGATTGTCAGCCCCTGAGGGAATGACAGCTATTAGGGACAGAAGACATATTTTGTTCTCTTCAGAGCAGGAGATAGTAGCACATTACTTTCTCTCTTAAAAGGGAGCTGCTTGGCAATTTCAACTATAAAAACAACAAATTTCCTCTTTATTAGTTAAATGTGCATGTGTGTGTGTGTGTTTGTGTATGCATGCACACATACAACTAGCCCAATCTTGAATTCAGGAGAAGCGGTTGTTGGTTTGCTTGTTTTTGCTCAGATTGCAACATGATATGTCGATGGGGACTGTTGCATGTGTTCAGGTACATTTAACTTTTGTTGGAATTTTGACTGATTCATTGATAGAAGCAAGGAAATTATGTCAAGGAAACCACCCAAATGTAAAGTTCCATTTATTAGTGTGGCAATGATTAATGAACTGATTTCCCTTAGAGTTATCAAATAGTTTAAAAATTGATTCATCAACTCTACAGATTGATCCTCAAAATTGCCAGATTAACAGCTTGCTGACAAGTTAATAACTCTCTGAAACATTGTCTGTTGGGCATTTCTAGCCATTTATAATCTAGGTATATGCATATCTAGACTTCATTTATTAAACCTTTACAAGAGATACCAGTATCATCACTGACCATTAAATCAGTAATGTATTGAGCTCATCTGTCTTCAAAGTCAGCCAAATGCATACTATTGAAATTTTACCCATGGAAGTCTCACAAATTACCTGCCAACTTTACAGTATATCACATTGTCTGATATCCATTAGATTCCTTTTGCAAAGCTTGTGCCTCACAATGTCACTTTCTAGGCCCTTTCCCAACCTAGAACAAAAAGAAATACCATCCTGAAACAATTCTTCAGAATTAGCCATCTCTTAAGTGCCTATTCTCCTCTGAATGCAAAGGACCCTGCTGTATGGGGAAGCCTCTATTTTTCATTTAAAGTCTCACTAATGACCTTTTAACGTTTTCCAGGGATGCAACAGCAAGGTCAGTTGCAATTTGCTTTTTAAAGTCCAAAAATGAACAGCTTTTTCCATAGATAACAAGTGCCACAGAAGCAAGACGACTCCTTGATTGGGTCATACAGAAATGGTTCTGAAGCAAGAACTTACAGGACTGCATTTAGAGTTTAAGCAAAATTATCAGTGCCTATAATGGTTGCTGGCCAGAGGGCACTGGCCAGAGTAAGACAAAGTGAAGCAGTTTCTTTAGAGTAAATGTTGGGTTGGTTTGGTTTTTAAAATATCTGCATCGTGGATCTTCTTTCCAAGCATTAGTGTTAATTAGCCACCCACCTGAATGGATGGCCTTACAATAACAACCAGGAGGAAGAGTGGAAATGTTTACACTAAATAAGTGGTTGGTTCATGGCTGGCTTGTGAACCCATCCATGATGGTTCATAAATCATGAGTTATGACTTAAGAGTGTTATGCAAACCCAATTATTGGTTAAAACATGGTTTGGTAAGATGAATGAATCACAAGCAGTCTAAATTATTTATCCAAAGAAATAGCACCAGTGCAATATGGGAGCAACTATCTTCATTGACATTCTGCCTTCCTATGTAGAGGCTGTCTTTTTAAAACCAAGTAAGAAAAAAATATATGAGGCTACTACTATTCTCTGCTTCTCTCTGTCCTCATGAACCTATACAGAGTGAAAATAAGCACCAAATATCCTATACTCCAAGGATTCATAAACTTTTTGCCATCACATCTCTCCTTAGTGCAGGAGTGTCAAACTGGATTTCTTCAAGGGCTGGATCAGCACTGTAGTTCTCTCCTCCATGAGCCGGCAGGGGGCAGCAGGGGGGGAGATGGGACGAACGCTTCCTCCAGCACCTTGCCAGCCAAAACAGGGTGTGGGGGCGCATGCGGCCTCCCGCGACTCATTTTTGGCTCCATGGCCTCCTGCAGCACTCTCCCAGCCAAAAATGGGCCACGTGTGGGCCATGCGAGGGCCATTTTTGGCCAGCAGGGTGCTGCTGGAGGCCGGGGAGGCCAAAATGGCTGCAAGGGCCTCACAAGGCCTCCGTGCAGCCTGTTTTGGCCTGCAAAGACACCACAGGCCAGTCCTTTGATATTTCCATGCCAGCCCTGTGGGCCAGATTTAACCACCCCGTGGGCCACATCTGGCCCATAGGCCTTGAGTTTGACACCTCTGGCCTTAGTGTAATTTTAATGTATACACATTAAAAATCCAAACATCAAAATGAATACAAATGAACAATGAAACCAATATAATGAAACTTTGGGAAGTGTATATTTATGGTAACAATGTACTAAAAGGTATATTGGTACAACTCCTCTGAGTTTTTTCTGCTCCTCCCCAAGGGAAGTATCTCATAGTTTGGAAAAATTTTGCTATATTTCCATCTGTGCAATTGATAGTTAGCTCCATGCCTGATTAATAGTTTAACCTTGAGCAAATTAAGGACTATTGAAGGTTGAACTCTTTCTGGTTTTAGATAACCCACTAACTCCACCCAATATTAGGTGAGTGACCTGTGTAAATTCAGCCACGCTATATAATAACACACTGTTTTCAACCAACTTGAACTCTCTAAGAAATGAGAAAATGTGGAATCTCTGACCCTACATTAAATCTCCTATTTCTCCTCAGTTCCCATTAATTATACAACAATTTAAATCCTATTAATGTAGATCAAAGCAATATTTCTTTTTGTAAAGGAAGCAGTAACAAGAGACAATCCTCTCAGCTATGTAATAAATTTAAGTGCAATCCTTTTCTAGGCTACTGTAGATATATAAAATTACAGGGAATTAGCTTTTAGAAAGGTATTGTCTCCTTTTAAACTTTTACTCTGTGGTTTGTCCCTAGTTTAATATGGAAAGATCAGGCCACCAGTCATTTTTAAATATATTGTTAATATTAGTGTTAATACAAAGTTTCTTAACTTTTTCTTCATGTCTATGTTTTCTTTGGATCTCCTTATGTTAACAGTTGAATTTTATTAAGAGGATAAATATCCTACCCTTATCTTTGTTCCAATGTACCTTGTAGATCCAGCAACCTAAACCTAATCTTGGTCTTTCTCTGTGGTAATGACCAGACAAGCAGGAATCAATCTTTCTTTCTTTTTCTTTCTTTTTTCTTCCTTCCTTCCCTCCCTCCTTACTTATTTTAAAAAGAATAGAAATATCAGATAAATCTCACTGACAGCTGAGGCTTTTTATGCCCATGATACATCCTCAGTATGATGCAATGCTTCATAACCAAATGCCTTAAGAATCTCAGTCAAACATGAAAACAAAAGTGGTGTCATTTCACAAAATCTGACAAAAAAAGATTATGGGCTTTGCTGTGATCTTGGGGTTTAAATGGGAATAAGAGTTTTCAGGGGAATGTAGTCATAACTTCCCTACTCAAAATATTGTTATACCCTAAGCTGGGAAAGTGATATTTGGGGAGGGGTGGGAAAAGACAAATCTGTTTGTGTATCTTTTCTATAGAGCAGAAGGCAAACCTTGCTTTAATTTGTCCTGAGTGATTGCTCTGGAAAGAAGATACAATGGATGCTTAGCATCAAAATCCCACCAGCTGGGACATTAGATCAATGTTAACCTCATAGGCTCTCCTTAGCCTAGACCCGTCCCTAGTAATGCTAAATGTACCAATAAAGGAAAATATTTGTAGCTCAGAGTTGAAATTAGGAGGTCCTTGGTGCTCTCTAAGCTTAGTTCTTTTCTTGCAGAAATATCTATAAAGGTCTACATTAACAAACAAACAAACAAAAACCAATCAGGTACAATAAGAGAAATATAATTTTACAGATAGTTCTCAGCTTACAGCTATTTATTTAGTGACTGTTAAAAATTCCATTGATGCTGAAAAAAGTCTGATACTCACATTATAATGTCACACCATCCCCATGGTCATGTGATCACAATTGAGACACTTGACAACCAATTTGCATTTATGACCAGTTGCAGAGTACGGCAGCCACATTTGTGACCAGTTTTGGCTATGCTATCTATATTAGCACAAAAGGAAATCCTTTGGAAGCAGCTACCTTTGCTCAGAAAGTAGTCCATCTGGTGGACTTCCAGTGGCATCCTCCTCACAGACGGACCGGAGACCACGATCGTCCGCAGCTTCGATCCGTGCTCTCCCAGAATTAAAATATTGGAGATTTGAGGAGGCAATAAAAAGGGGAATGTTTTATTTATTTATTTATTTATTTTATTGGACTTATATGCCGCCCCATCTCCGAAGCCTCGGGGCGGCTCACAACTAAAACATACAAATACAATAAATAATTAAAAAGAATTAAACAACTATAACGTCCAATAAGACCAGATTAAAATAATTAAAATAATTTAAAACTATCCCATACCCCCCGTGAGGTAGTCACAGCCCCGTTTGGTCAAATAGCCAGGTCTTCAAATCGCGGTGGAAGGTGCGGAGGTCAGGGGCCAGACGGAGGTCCAGAGGCAGCTGGTTCCATAAGTCGGGGACCGCCACAGAATAGGCTCGCCGCCGGGGGACCACCAGCCGACATTGACTTGCCTGTGTGCCCATACAGGGCGGTTGGCACTCGATATCGGCAGGAGACGCTCCCTTAAATATTGTGGACCCATGTCATGTAGGACTTTGAATGTTAAAGCCAAAACCTTGAATCTCACCCGGAGTGCAACCGGCAACCAATGCAGGTCGGCGGGAGGGGGTAATATGGGAGAATCGGGTAACTCCCATCACCACCCGCGCGGCCGCATTCTGCACCAGCTGCAATCTCCGGATGGTATGCAAGAGCAGTCCTAAATAGAGGGTGTTGCAGTAGTCAAGTTGCAAAGTAACAAGGGCATGAGTGACTGTACGCAGGGCATCTTGGTCCAGAACGGCGGCTGGTGAACCAGCTGGACCTGGACAAAGGCCCCCCTGGCGACGGCCCCCACCTGCTCCTCCAACTGGAGCCACGTGTCCAGGAGGACCCCAGGTTCAGCCCTATCCACAGGGGGCAACACCACTCCCCCTATGGTCAATGATGGACATTCCTGACTGGACCGAGATGCCGGTATGTACAGCCACTCAGTCTTGGCCGGGTTGAGCCGAAGCATGTTTCCGTCCATCCAGATCCGTACCGCATCCAGACAACGCGTCATCACGGAGAGGGCATCACTGATCTGGTTTGGGGTGGAGATGTATAGCTGAGTATCATCAGCATACTGGTGATACCTCACCCCAAAACCACGAATGATCTCACCCAGTGGTTTCATGTAGATATTAAATAAAAGGGGGGAGGACTGACCCCACAAGTGAGCGCCCTTGGGGCCGACCTCTGTCCCCCTGTCAACACCGATTGTGACCACCCCGAGAGGTAGGAGAGCCACCGAAGAACAGTGCCCCCCACTCCCAGCCCCTCGAGGCGTCACAAAAGGATACCATGGTCAATGGTATCGAAAGCCGCTGAGAGGTCTAATAGGACCAGTACAGAGGAAAAACCCCTGTCCCAGGCCCTCCAAAGATCATCCATCAGTGCGACCAATGCTGTCTCCGTGCTGAAACCAGGCCGGAAGCCCGATTGGTACGGATCTAGGTAGTCCGCTTCATCCAGGAAGAGTGGAAACTGCTGAGCCACCACACTCTCAACAACCTTCGCCAAAAAGCGAAGGTTGGAGACTGGACGGAAGTTGTCTAACACGGTCGGGTCCAGGGCAGGCTTCTTCAGGAGGGCCCTCACCACTGCCTCTTTCAAGGCGGAGGGAAAGACACCCTCCTTTAATGAAGCACTGACCACTGCCCGAAGCCAACCGCAGGTGACCTCCCTGGCGGCATAAGCCAACCAGGAAGGGCACGGGTCCCGCAAACATGTGGTGGAACTCAGATGCCGCATAATCCTGTCCACTTCATCCTCGGAAACAGGATCGAACTCAGCCCAGATCACATCGGCCAGACTGCTTGCACCACGATCCTCAGACCACTGCAAGGTGGAACACAACCCGAATCCGCGATCTTATCTGACAGATATTGACCAAATTCCTCAGCCCTTCCCCGAAGAGGGTCCACCACCTCCCCCGGATGTAGGAGGGAGCAGGTGGCCCTAAACAGGGCAGCTGGGCAGTTATCTCTGGGCCTTCGAGGGTGGAGAGATAAGACCTTCTCGCCACCCTCATAGCTACCAGGTAAGTCCTAATATGGGCTCTTAGCTGGGCTCGATCGGATTGGGAGCGGGTGGCCCTCCACCTGCTCTCTAAACCCCTCCGACGGCGCTTCATCTCCCGGAGCTCCTCAGTAGCCACCCAGGATCCATGGCGTGTGAGGGGACGCATGGGGACAACCCTGTTGAGGCAGCCCTAGCAGCCTGTTGCCAAGCGGCCGCCAGGTCCTCGGCAGAGTTGTGGGCAAGGGAAGTGGGGAAAGACCCCAGTTCCGCCTGGAACCTCTCAGGGTCCATCAGGCGTCTGGGGTGGAACCATCTAAGTGGTTCCTCATCCCAGCAATGGGGAGCAGCCTGTTGGAAGACCAGCCGCAGGAGATAGTGATCAGACCATGGGACGGGCAGTATCGTACAGCTGGCCTGCCCTCTATCACTACGCCACTGTTCCGAGACAAAAACTAGGTTGAGGGTGTTTCCCCCCTTGAATCAACTGGGTCAGGCCCATGGCCCCCATGGAGGCCATGAATTCCTGGGCCAAACCCAACGCTCCTCCCAGGGAAGGCAGATTGAAGTCACCCAGGACCATAAGCCCTGGGAGATCCACCGCCACCCCCGAGAGGACGTCGAGAAACCCAGGCAGGGTTGCTGCCACACAGCTGGGGGAAAGGTATGTCAGCAGCAAGCCCACCCGACCACCAGGCCCCCACCTCAGGAGGAGGGTTTCACCTCCGCCTATCTCAGGAACAGCGACCTCCCTTGGAATCAGGGTCTCCTGAATAAGCACAGCCACTCCACCACCCCTCCCCTGAGCCCGTGCCCGGTGCAAAATCCAAAAACCTGGGGGGCATAGATCGACCAGAGGGACTCCTCCCTCCGGCCCCAACCAGGTCTCGGTGATGCAGGCCAGGTCCGCAGCCTCCTCTTCAATCACCTCACGGAGGAGGGAAGACTTATTAGCCATGGACCTGGCATTAAAATACACCAGCCTGAGCCCAGGGGTCCCCGTTCCCCTGCCCCCAGGGGAGGAGGTCATAGGGTCAGAGCGAGCCACCGCTCAAAGGTAGCGAGAGCGTGCTCCCAACACATATCTGGCCCTATGCCTCGTCGTCTCCTGTCGATCCCAACCACCCTGGGCATTGCAATCCCCAGCCCGCACTCCAGGCCCCCACAAACCAAGTTCAAGGGTGTACAATCGGCACTGGGAATCTGGGCCCAGGTCACTAGGATGTCCAAACCTACCCTTCCGTGGCCTGTGGTACGGTATAAATGATTCTGTCCCAGTAGCTAAAGTACCTTGTAACTGGCGCAGATGGAACAGATGGTATGTGTGGAAAAGGTAACACAAATAAGGCAAAATGACCAAGCATAGTGGTCAATTGAAAAGTCCAGAGTCAAGCCATAGGGAGCAGCAGGGGAAGGGCAGTAGGGCAGTAAATAGATGGCGTCTCGGCGAAGGCCACCCCAGGAAAGGACTAGAGTCAACGGTGGCCCTGGGACCACTACCACTAACCAACCTCAGGTCCTGTACCATCATCCGTTGGCCTTCCATCCACTCCACCAGCAGGGCCGCCATCATCACCACCATCGCCCCCAGCGCCATAGATGAAATCGGCACAGCCCTTAACAGCCTTTGGACGGGGCCGAGGCCTCCGCCCATAACAGCTAACCAAGGGATGGCCCGTTCCTCGTTGCACTCAAGGCCACGCCGGGACAGCCACAGTGTCACATCGGCCCTCTGACCGAACTAAAGGCCAGGGGCTAGCCACAAACAGCGCCGTCCTCGCCGCCATCGCTCCCGACGCCACCATCACTCCCGATCTTCCTCGCGTCCTCAGGGCTTCCTCTCCCGAATCAGCTGCAGCCTCAAAACTGCGCTCCAGCTGACTTGGAGGCCCGGATTTAAAGAGGAACTAACTAAATGATATATAAGGTATAGGTGTGGCACACTCTAATTGGTAATTGTGGGAGAAACTTTTTTGAAATATTTGAATTCAGATGGAATTTTGAAATGATGAAATAAGAATATGTGATGAAATTGCAAACCTGACCAATAGAAGTATAAAGCACAATGAATATGAAGATATGAGAATTATTTAAAGTTAAAAGAAATAGGTTAAGAAATGAATTGAAAATATATAAAGTAAGTTTGAGGCAAGTATTTGAGAAAATTAATAGAAAAATGTAAAGAATTATATAAAGTAATGATAAGATATGAAACTAAATGTGAAAGCTGAATATGTAATCAAGGTCATGTTTGTATGGAAATGTGAAAACCTGGAATCATGCTGTTCACTAAAAAAATGTTATTGAAATATGGAAAAATAAAATAAAACTTTTTTTATTTTTTTAAAAAAGAAGGTAGTCCATCTGGTGACCCTGGAACTGGCCCCTCACCACCTGTCAACACTTCGAAGTTGGCTCTGGCACTGGCTGCTTGTCCTCAAGCCCCTCTTCTGACTCCATATCTGAACCCACCATGGCAGAAAAATAGTGCCTTCTGAGAATAGCGGAGCTATGAAAACTACAATATTTCCTGACCTCTGATGGCCCCAGGTGAAGAAACAATCTCCAAGTCTGAAAATGCTTTTATTATAATGCACTATAAAGAGAATGGTGCAAATCTGATTATGTTTTTTCTCCTCTCTTTCTTATACACATATGAATTATGGTGTCTGAGATGTTTACACATACCTTCTCATTTGGAGCTTAAGCTTCTCATTGCTTTGGAAATGGATCTTTCTTCTCTCTCTTGAGGTCATCCTCTGTACTTTTTACACCCATAATGAACATAGGAATATGGAATATAATAGACAAACTCTTCTGAGTTACTTTCTGAAAATGAGATTTGCACATCAAAGGAATGAAGAAATGGAAATGGAAGCTACAGCACACAACATTTCTAGATCCAAATGGTGTATTATTAAAAAACAAGATATTTTGATTTTTGTACATCACTGCAAGAGGTGAAAGGACCATGGGCCAGAAGGCAGGCCTTCTCTACAGTTACCCCAACACTGTGGAACACTGCTGACCCAGAGATTAGGTTGGCCATTTTACTTTTGAGTATTCTAGAAAGCTCTGGAGACTTTCCATTTTAAGTGAGCATTTGAATTGAGTTGAAATGATAGTTAGAAGGCAATCCTTTTTTAAAAAAACTTTCATGCTGGTTTTAGGAGATAAATTCATTTATGGATTAAGTTATATTCTGCTAACCAGTCAAAGGTCAAAAATGTGTGTATATAAATCTGTGTGTGTAATTAAAATCTATTTAAAAACTCTTAGAAGAATATAGTTGATGAGAGTAGAATAGGTCTCTCATGCCTGAAAATGTGATATTAAATGAATAAAATTTGTTTCATTGAAATTCATCAGAGTTACACTTTTACTTAGATGTCCCAAGTATATAAACATGGGAAAGAGAGATAGCAATGGAGAAACATTGCAACTGCATGTCACAAAAAAAACATCTCAAATAGTTTAGAGGCTACCATGTGAAATTCATCATTAAATTTCTTCATATTAAGCCAGTTGCATGAATTTAGCATTGTTCTTGGGACCACAACTTACCTGAGAATTAAATTAAAACAAGATGGTTCTTCCAACATCTTTGTCAATTACCTAAGTAAGAAAATGCACAAAACTGCATACTATCAGGCTATCTGCAACTACTTCCCTCAGAGGAATAAAAATGAGAGTAGCAGCTGCAGAGCCCCATACAATGCTGTAGAAATTGAAATAATATTGGTCACCTTCTATCCAGTGGTGGGATTCAAAAAATTTTTACTACTGGTTCTGTGGGCGTGGCTTGGTGGGCATAGTTAGGTGGGCATGGCCGTGTGACTGAGTGGGCACAGCTTTTTTTTTTGCTTTTTGCAGTTGCCCCCCACCCGTTTTGGGGGCCTTTGGGGGCTCAGAAAGCATCTGAGGGGGGCATTTTTGCTCCTAGAAGGCTCCTCTAAGGTTCAGGAAGAAAAAAAAACAGAGCATGGGAGGGGCACGCAGCACCCCTCCATGCTCCATTTTGGGACCTTCCTGGCCTCAGAGGAGCCTCTGGGGAGGGCGTTTTTGCTCCCAGAAGGCTCCTCTAAGGTTCAGGAAGAAAAAAACAGAGAATGGGAGGGGCATAGAGCACCCCTCCATGCTCCCTTTTGGGATGTTCTTGGCCTCAGAGGGCAGGGGGTATTTTTGCTCCCAGAAGGCTCCTCTGGGCCTCAGGAAGGCAAACAATGGAGGGGGACTGATCCCTCCTTCCATTTTTGCCTTCCTGGGCCTCAGGGGGCACAGCTGATCCAGCTGACCGGAGCAGGAAAAAATCATATGAACAGCTGACTGTCGGGAAGGAAAAAAATACCTTAAGAGGCGTCAGGTGAGAAGGGTGAGTGAGCATCAGGAGGAGCAAGGAAGCCAGCGACTGGGTGGGGGCATGGCCAGCCAGAACCTACTAATGGTTCAGCGACCCATGCCAAATCCTTGCTACCAGTTCACGCAATCCTGTGCGAACCAGCTGAATACCACCACTGCTTCTATCACCAATTCAATAATGCAGTCCTGAAATGAATTTATACTGCAACAGTCCAACTGCCCAATCTACATAATGGTTCACAGGATCAGAAAGTTACATGACATTGCTACAGAAGAGGTCCAATAATCTGGAATATGTATTTTACTTCATTTTTGTAAACAACTAAGCAGGAAATTTTAATTAAATTATTCATTAATTGTTAGGCGGAAATTTTAAGCACAATATTTCCAGCCACCTAACTCTCATTTCTCAATGCATAGTTTGAAATGAAATACTTTGTCACATGGTATTGGTTCCCTTTCCTATTTCCAGCTGCTAAACTGCATTAAAAGGATACTGAAAATAAATTCAATAGCTTTCCTGTTATTGCTTTTCATGAAGGCAATTACTGTAGTTGCCACAAGGATGTTTAGCATTAGCAAATAGGCTCAGCAATCATAATACCTCTACTACTTTTCAAGCTATGAAGACTTTTTGGGCATCAGCCTTCAAATCTAGTCCTTTAGGCAATCTTGAATCACCAATAAACCTTTCAGTAAGGCACAATGTTTTAGGACTCTTGGTATCCGTTCATTAGCATACTAGCTGTTATGTTTGCTTAACTGGGTCCTGTGTGGGGCTATTGTTTTCAGAAAATATCCAAACTCAATCAAGTGTAAGGTTAGACAGAGGAACTGAATATCAAAAATAAGTCTGTTTGCAGCTAAAGAATCCTCCCTAATCAGTTCGATCCTGCAGACCCAGTCAAAAGAAAGTCCCTGCCTCCCACAATGGATGACTCTGCCAAAAATTGATGGAATTAGCAGAGATGGTTAAATTGACTACCTTAATCAAAGAAAAGAATACATCTAACTTCGTTTCCCCCTTGAAAACCATTTCTGGACTTTGTGTTCCAGGTGGGGGGGAAATGAAACGTTCACTGTGGGTTTTGCTGAATAGATAGGTTTGTTGTTATAGAGATGGCTAGGATATATTGTTACGTCAAAGAAAAAGGTTGAGGCTGTGTGTTAGTATCTTATTCTATTGTTCTAAAAAGAGTGGAAAATCAATGCTTTTCTTTTCCCTCTTTGACCCAAAACCTATTTCTCTTCCAGTTTTTCCTTTACTTTCCCATAGTTTTCATCTTATTTGATATATTTCTCGCTGGAGTGGGAGGTCTTAGTCTCTCCCTCTGATAGGCTGGGCTTTACTGAAGGACGCTTTGACTCCTGATCCCAACTCAAGTCAACGAACGAGGTCGAGCATCCCACCCCAGACGAGGAAACAGGAAGAACCCACCCCAGGGAAAGGAAAGGAGCTCCCGAGCTCCATCAGGTAAGTACCAACGCCCATTCTCCAGCGAGCTGCTCCCGAGCATCCAGGCAGTGGGACATACCAAAGCTGGGCCTGTCCTACGGGAGGGACTCCGCCTGGGCCGAAGACACCCCCGGGCCGAGTGGACCCGCTGCAACACTCTCCTGCCAAAGGAAGCGCCAGCAAGCAAAGACATCAACCTTGTAATGCCGACAAATGGTGATGGCGAGGCCCAAGTGGCTGCTCTGCAGATCTCGGAGATAGGAGCCTGAGTGGCCCAGGCAGCGGACGAAGCGGCACTGCAGAGTGGGCGGTGATACCGAAGGCACTGGCAGGGACTGTGAAATGTATGCTTTCGCAATAGTGGCCCGCAACCAGCCACCAATGGTAGAGGAAGACACTTTCCGCCTTTGGGAGGCTGGACTAAAGGAAACAAATAGAGCCTCAGACTTCCAAACGGAGCTGTACGCTTAAGGTAGACACGCAGGGCCCCGCGGACGCCTAGACGATGCCACTGGTGTTCCAGGTCATGAGAAGGCTGCGGCAGAAGTTTGGAAGAACCAGCTCCTGCGCCCTGTGGAAGGTCAATTCACCTTCGCATGAAGGTCGGATCAGGACGCAACACCACCCTGTCAGAGTGGAAAACGAGAGATCGCTGCGACGACAAGGCGGCAACCTCGAGATGCCGAGCTGAAGTAATCGCGACCAGAAAAACAACCTTATAGGTTAGGAATTGGAGGCTGATGGACCTCAGGGGCTCAAAGGGATCCTTTGTGAGAGATGCAAGAACCAAGGAGAGGTCCCATGATGGAAAACGGTGGACCACAGGAGGGCACAAATTGGTCGCTACCAAGAAAAGCCCTAATTCGAGGATGGTGCTAAATGGAAGGAAGGCCAGGCCAATGCACCACAGACGCAATGGCTGCCACCTGACGCCTTTAGGGTGTTGGGTGAGAGGCCTTTGTCTAAGCCTGCCTGAAGAAAATCCAACACCTGAGCCACCGATGGAAGAAACGGATCCGCCTCCTGGGAGCGACACCATGTAGAGAAGGACTTCCACGAGGCCTCATATATCCTGTTAGTCGACGGGCGGCGAGCCTGGATGGTGGTGATGACCCACGAGAGGTTCTCCGCTCTAAATGTTGCCGCTCAGCCTCCAAACGGCTAGTTGAAGCCACTGCGGTCTGGATGCAGGAGCGACCTTGGGTGAGACACACTTTGTGATCTGGGATCCTCCAGGGTTCTTCCGTGGAGAGGCTGCGGAGGTCCAGAAACCACGGCCTCCTGGGCCAGAAGGGAGCGACTAAGATCAGGGAGGCCTTCTCTGCCAAAAGCTTTTGAATTACCCTGGGGATCAGTGGGATGGGAGGGAATGCATACAGCAGACCGGGAGGCCAAGGGCAGCTAAGAGCATTGACTTCCTCCGCCTGGGGCAGGGTATCTGGACACAAACCTGCGAAGATGAGCGCTGAGGGGGAGGCAAACAGGTCCACGCCTGGGCAGCCAACCTGAGCGCCAGCTCTTGAAACAAGTCGGGTGAAGGCGCCACTGGACGGGTCCACTGTTGCTCTGCTGAGCCAATCCGCCCAGTGTTTTCCACGCATATATGCTCCGCCTTATGGAACCTAGATGGCGCTTCTGCCCAAAGACACAGCCGCTCTGCCTCCTTCATCAGGAGGACAGAGTGGGTACCCCTTGCCTGTTCACATGTGCCTTCGCCGTGACGTTGTCTGTGAGAATGAGGACGGGTTCCGATGGATGTGAGGAAGGAAATTGCGGAGGGCGAGATGGATCGCCTGAGCTCCAGCCAGTTTATACTGTTCCGCTGTTCGCCTGCTGACCAGCCACCCTGACATGACCAAGACTGAAGGTGTGCGCCCATCCAACAGACTGGCGCCTGTGGTAATTATGAGCCTTTCTGGCTCCCATAGGAGAGATCCTTTGTTGATGGACGGATTTGTCCACCAAAGTAGGGAGAGTCTCACTTTGTAGGCACCCGACCTTTGCTGTGGAGTTGCTGCACCACCTTTGGTATGGCAGGAGAAACCACTGGAGCTCCCTAGCATGGAAGCGAGCCCAGGGAACAATAGAAATGGAAGAAATCAATTTACCTAGTAATGTTGACAAGTCAGCTAAAGAGACCTGCCTCGAGGACCTAACACGCTGGGCCAAGTTCCTTATGCTCTCTAAGCGATCTGGGGAGAGGAAAACCTTCTCCTCTAGAGTATCAATAATAGCCCCAGATGGGACAACCGGGTTGACGGGAGAGATGGCTTTCTTCCAATTAATAGAAAACCCGTGTTGCTGTAAAATCTGCAACGTGAGTTTGGTGTCTATGTGAGCTTGTCTAGCTGAGTGGGATAAGATTAGGATATCGCCCAGATAACACTGGAGCCTAACCGAATGCCCCTAAGGTGAGCTGCCAGGGCCGCCAGGACCTTCAGAACGCTCGGGCCGAGGAAAGACCAAGGGAAGGGCCACATATTCATAATGGTGATTATTATAACAAAATCTAAGAAATTTCGAGTGGGCAGGCCGAATTGGTATGTGCAGATACTCTGTCAGATCGATAGAAGACAGGAAATCACCTCGCCTGACGCTAAGAAGGATAGACTGGAGGGTGCTCATCTTAAATTTGCGATAGACCAATGATCGGTTAAGCCGCTTGAGGTCAAGATCGCCTCCAGCCCCTGAGGCTTTAGGGACAATAAAGAGCAAAGAATAGAAACCCTGTCCCTGCTGGTCCTTGGGAACAGATTGAATGGCCCTGATGTGTAGCAAGTGGTTAATTGCGGATTCCATCAAGGCCCTTTTTCAGGTACCCTAGAAATGGGGCATTGCATAAAGAAACTTGGGGGCAGAAAGGAATTCTAACGCTAATCCAAAACGAATGGTGTCGCACCCAGGCATCAGAAGTGGACAACTCCCAACGGTCAGCAAAGAAACGGCCGCCCACCTATAGGGGCTAGAGCCCCTGATTAGCGGGATCTACGAGATCCTCGACTTTGTGGTCCCCTGAAGCCCCTCTTGCCCTGACCCCCCCGACCCCTGTCTGAAAAATCTGACCTATCTGACTGTTGGCTGCCCCTGTAACCCGATCCCCTGAAGGACCTGGAGGAGAAAGAACTCTGGGAGTAGGGACGGAGGGGCCCCTAAAGGGCTGTGAGAACCTACTGTCAGTACGACGAAGAAGGGAAGGGAGGATCTTTCGCTTGTTCCTAGTCTCTATCAACAGAGGATCTAGGGCAGGACCAAATAATTTACTAGTAGAAACTGGGGAGGAAACGAGTTTCCATTTATTTTACTATCCGCCTGCCAATGCTTAAGCCACAGTAATCTACGGGCCGTAACGTGAGGCAATGGCCCTGGCTGAAAACTTTACAGCATGAAATGTGGCATCGGCGGAGAATTCGTAGCTGCAATTAGCTTTGCTACGCCCTGGTGAGCCCTAATGTTGGAACTTGGGATGGTATCCTCAGGTGGCGGAGCCACCTGAGAGATGCTCTGGTGAAAAAGATGCCGCGGCTGCCTTGATGGCCCAGGCATCTGCCTGGTGTGCTTTACGGAGGGCAATCTCGCCTTCTTATCGCCAGCCTTTAGGGCATCCTCCGCCGTGGGGACAGTAGAAGAGGAGGCCAGGGCTACCACTGGATCATCGACCTCAGGTGTGACCAAATTATTAGCTAAATCTGGATCCAGATTGAAAAACTTCTTATCAAAATTTGAAGGGGCCGGAAGGATGTTGCTGACATCCACTGCTTATGGAGGAGGTCCAAAACATTTTGGGGACCGGAATAACCTCCTCCTCATTAACTGGCTGAGAGAAGACCAGATCATCCTCAGTCTCAGAATCTGTAGTGTGTGGGACTGAGGGGGCTTTGAAATGCGGGCTGTGGTTTTTGCTTTGGAAAGGAGGGATTTGAACAACTGTGGTTGAAAGAGGCCCGTGAAAGTTGGATGGTCCGGTTTTAAGTCCTCGCCATCGGACATCCTCTTTCAGTGGGCGGAACCCGAGGGGTCCTCACTTTGATGAACAGAGACCGAGTCAATCTGAGCGAGGGGATCCTCTTCTTCCCTCCTGATCCTGATTGAGATGAGGGTGAAAATCTCTGAATTGAGATACCTGTGAAACGACCGAGCCTGCTCTGACCGAGGACCTCATGGAACGCGAGTCACCTTCTGATCTGTAAGAATGTCTGGCCGCCAGGGACTGCTGCACCCCGCTGTGATTCCCCTGGAAATCGCCAGTTCCATCCACGCCCTCATGGAATCAGGGACCTCCTGTGGGAGGAATTCTTCCTGTCGCAGTCCAGCTGCTGTAGGGGTGAAGGTTGCTTCCGCACCCTCCGTGAAGGGCGGTGCTTGATGTGACTGAGAGGGTAGGTCTAGGGACGGGAGGGTCTAGAGGCCTAGGAGATGGAAGGGTTTGGGTGGGCGGGTAGGGTCTGGTAACTGGGGAGCCCCCAGAGAGCCCTTGGTATTCTTCTGAATCTGTTTCTCCAATGCCTTCTGGCCGGGATGCCTCCCTTTGTGCGGCCTTAGAAGGACCTTTAGGAATGACAGATGTGTCTAGGCCATGAGACTTGTCGCCACCCCTACTTGCCATGTTTGGTAAGAGATATCTCAGAGAAAATTGGGCCAGAGAATTGTAAATAGATATATAATAATAATATTTGGTGGCTGCCTGGACGGTTGGCACGCCCCGGTCCCGCCCAGTCACTGGGCAAGGCACCCCAATAGAAAACACACACACTCTCCCTTTTGAATTTTTATAGAGACTGATATGAGCAATATGGATTACAATTATTGCTAATATGGGAATGATTAGAAGATGAGATAAACAAGGAGTCTCACAAGAAAAACAGGTAAGCCAAATTGAGAACTAGTTCATAGGGCAGAAAAATAAAATAAAATACAAAATAAGCCCTGTGTCAACTCCCACAGGCCCAGGCCTGGGGATTAGTTGGATAATATGACTGCTGTGCTGTAGAAAGTCAGGGTAGATTTACTCAGAGTAGACCAGAATTTTATAGAAAACCACCTGTGAGAGTGCCAACTTTGAACAGGTCACACAGACCAGCAACAATCCTTTATTATTAATACAGTAATGTACCCTAGGCTTCTTCAGAAAGAGAGCCTGGGGAAAAACAAAAAACACAGAAAGAGACCAGGAAAAACTCTCACGGGCTCTGGCATCAGCCAGTCTGGGCTCCCACGAGGCCTCGTGGAGAAAAAGCCCTGGATGAAGGGGAGGCGACGCAAGCCGCAACTACCCCCAAGGAAGAGAACGGCGCCAGCTGCTTCCTCCGGCGCCAGCACAGCTCTGCCGCCGAATGGCTTCGCTTGAAAAGAGCGGCAGAAATGGGGAATCGACTCCTGCTCTACCCCAGCCGCTCTCAGAGGGGAGGAATCAATAATAAGAGGAAGAAACCCCAAGGGAAGGGGTGTAGCAGCAGCACCAAGGGGTTAAAAGAAACGGCAAGTAGAGGTTGAGAGGGAAACGAAAGCCAAGCCTCGCCCAATGAGAAGAAAAAAAAAAAAGAGAGAGAGAACTGCCCCAAGCGGCTAGCGCTGCAGCGACCCTGACTGACTGCTGCAATCGTTGCAGTCAGCTTCTCAAGACAAGGGAACAATTTGCAAGCCAAATTGAAAGGGAAAGAAATTTTAAAGAAGCCAATTGGGAAAAGAATACCTCTGATTGTTCCTGCTCACCAGAAAGAGAGAGAGCTGCCTATCCGAACCGAAGGCTGAGCTTAACTGGGGACGAATGAGAGGAGAGGAGGAGTCAAAACGCCCTTCAGTAAAGCCCAGCCTATCAGAACGGAGAGACTAAGCACCTCCCACTGCCTGGATGCTCGAGCAGCTCGCTGGAGA
>CM019149.1:65258116-65331716 GCA_009733165.1 Naja naja
CTGGTGAACCAGCTGGACCTGGACAAAGGCCCTGGCGGCGGCCCCCACCTGCTCCTCCAGCTGGAGCCGTGTCCAGGAGGACCCCAGGTTCAGCCCCTATCACAGGGGCAACACCACTCCCCCTATGGTCAATGATGGACATGCCTGACTGGACGAGATGCGGTATGTACAGCCACTCAGTCTTGGCGGGTTGAGCGAAGCATGTTTCCGTCCATCCAGATCGTACGCATCCAGACAAGCGTCATCGGAGGAGCATCACTGATCTGGTTTGGGGTGGAGATGTATAGCTGAGTATCATCAGCATACTGGTGATACCTCACCCCAAACCACGAATGATCTCACCCAGTGGTTTCATGTAGATATTAAATAAAAGGGGAGGACTGACCCCACAAGTGGCGCCCTTGGGGCCGACCTCTGTCCCCCTGTCAACACGATTGTGACCACCCGAGAGAGTAGGAGAGCCACCGAAGAACAGTGCCCCCACTCCCAGCCCCTCGGCGTCACAAAGGATACCATGGTCAATGGTATGAAAGCTGAGAGGTCTAATAGGACCAGTACAGAGGAAAACCCTGTCCCAGGCCCTCCAAAGATCATCCATCAGTCGACCAATGCTGTCTCCGTGCTGAAACCAGGCGGAAAGCCCGATTAGTGCGGATCTAGTAGTCCGCTTCATCCAGGAAGAGTGGAAACTGCTGAGCCACCACACTCTCAACAACCTTCGCCAAAAGCGAAGGTTGGAGACTGGACGGAAGTTGTCTAACACGGTCAGGTCCAGGGCAGGCTTCTTCAGGAGGCCCTCACCACTGCCTCTTTCAAGGCGGGAGGAAAGACACCCTCCTTTAATGAAGCACTGACCACTGCCCGACCAACACGGAGTGACCTCCCTGGCGGCATAAGCCAACCAGGAAGAACACGGGTCCCATAACATGTGGTGGAACTCAGATGCCCATAATCCTGTCCACTTCATCACCGGAAACAGGATCGAACTCAGCCCAGATCACATCCCAGACTGCTTGCACCACGATCCTCAGACCACTGCAAGGTGGAACACAACCCGCCAGAATCTACGCGATCTTATCTGACAGATATTGACCAAATTCCTCAGCCCTTCCCGAAGAGGGTCCACCACCTCCCGGATGTAGGAGGGAGCAGGTGGCCCTAAACAGGGCAGCTGGGCAGTTATCTGGGGCCTTCTGAGGGTGGAGAGATAAGACCTTCTCGCCACCCTCTCATGCTACCAGGTAAGTCCTAATAGGGCTCTAGCTGGGCTGCGATGGAGTTGGGAGGCGGGTGGCCCTCCACCTGCTCTCTAAACCCCTCCCGGCTTCATCTCGGAGCTCCTCAGTAGCCACCCAGGATCCATGGCGTGTGAGGGGGCATGGGGACAACCCTGTTGAGGCAGCCCTGGCAGCCTGTTGCCAGGCGGCCAGAGTCCTGAAGTTGTGGGCAAGGGAAGTGGGGAAAGACCCCAGTTCTGCCTGGAACCTCTCAGGGTCCATCAGGGCGTCTGGGGTGGAACCATCTAAGTGGTTCCTCATCCCAGCAATGGGGAGCAGCCTGTTGGAAGACCAGCCGCAGGAGATAGTGATCAGACCATGGGACGGGCAGTATCGTACAGCTGGCCTGCCCTCTATCACTACGCCACTGTTCGAGACAAAAACTAGGTTGAGGTGTTTCCCCCTTGAATCAACTGGGTCAGGCCCATGGCCCCCATGGAGGCCATGAATTCCTGGGCCAAACCCAACGCTCCTCCCAGGGAAGGCAGATTGAAGTCACCCAGGACCATAAGCCCTGGGAGATCCACCGCCACCCGAGAGGGCGAGAAACCCAGGCAGGGTTGCTGCCACACAGCTGGGGGAAAGATATGTCAGCAGCAAGCCCACCCGACCACCAGGCCCCCACCTCAGGAGGAGGGTTTCACCTCCGCCTATCTCAGGAACAGCGACCTCCCTTGGAATCAGGGTCTCCTGAATAAGCACAGCCACTCCACCACCCCTCCCCTGAGCCCGTGCCCGGTGCAAAATCCAAAAACCTGGGGGGCATAGATCGACCAGAGGGACTCCTCCCTCCGGCCCCAACCAGGTCTCGGTGATGCAGGCCAGGTCCGCAGCCTCCTCCTCAATCACCTCACGGAGGAGGGAAGACTTATTAGCCATGGACCTGGCATTAAAATACACCAGCCTGAGCCCAGGGGTCCCCGTTCCCCTGCCCCCAGGGGAGGAGGTCATAGGGTCAGAGCGAGCCACCGCTCAAAGGTAGCGAGAGCGTGCTCCCAACACATATCTGGCCCTATGCCTGTGTCTCCTGTCGATCCCAACCACCCTGGGCATTGCAATCCCCAGCCCGCACTCCAGGCCCCCACAAACCAAGTTCAAGGGTGTACAATCGGCACTGGGAATCTGGGCCCAGGTCACTAGGATGTCCAAACCTACCCTTCCGTGGCCTGTGGTGCGGTATAAATGATTCTGTCCCAGTAGCTAAAGTACCTTGTAACTGGCGCAGATGGAACAGATGGTATGTGTGGAAAAGGTAACACAAATAAGGCAAAATGACCAAGCATAGTGGTCAATTGAAAAGTCCAGAGTCAAGCCATAGGAGCAGCAGGGGAAGGGCAGTAGGGCAGTAAATAGATGGCGTCTCGGCAAAGGCCACCCCAGGAAAGGACTAGAGTCAACGGTGGCCCTGGGACCACTACCACTAACCAACCTCAGGTCCTGTACCATCATCCGTTGGCCTTCCATCCACTCCACCAGCAGGGCCGCCATCATCACCACCATCGCCCCCAGCGCCATAGATGAAATCGGCACAGCCCTTAACAGCCTTTGGACGGGGCCGAGGCCTCCGCCCATAACAGCTAACCAAGGGATGGCCACGTTCCTCGTTGCACTCAAGGCCACGCCCGGGACAGCCACAGTGTCACATCGGCCCTCTGACTGAACTAAAGGCCAGGGGCTAGCCACAAACAGCGCCGTCCTCGCCGCCATCGCTCCCGACGCCACCATCACTCCCGATCTTCCTCGCGTCCTCAGCGCTTCCTCTCCCGAATCAGCTGCAGCCTCAAAACTGCGCTCCAGCTGACTCGGAGGCCCGGATTTAAAGAGGAACTAACTAAATGACATATAAGGTATAGGGGTGGCACACTCTAATTGGTAATTGTGGGAGAAACTTTTTTGAAATATTTGAATTCAGATGGAATTTTTGAAATGATGAAATAAGAATATGTGATGAAATTGCAAACCTGACCAATAGAAGTATAAAGCACAATGAATATGAAGATATGAGAATTATTTAAAGTTAAAAGAAATAGGTTAAGAAATGAATTGAAAATATATAAAGTAAGTTTGAGGCAAGTATTTGAGAAAATTAATAGAAAAATGTAAAGAATTATATAAAGTAATGATAAGATATGAAACTAAATGTGAAAGCTGAATATGTAATCAAGGTCATGTTTGTATGGAAATGTGAAAACCTGGAATCATGCTGTTCACTAAAAAAATGTTATTGAAATATGGAAAAATAAAATAAAACTTTTTTTTTTTTTAAAAAAGAAGGTAGTCCATCTGGTGACCCTGGAACTGGCCCCTCACCACCTGTCAACACTTCGGAAGTTGGCTCTGGCACTGGCTGCTTGTCCTCAAGCCCCTCTTCTGACTCCATATCTGAACCCACCATGGCAGAAAAATAGTGCCTTCTGAGAATAGCGGAGCTATGAAAACTACAATATTTCCTGACCTCTGATGGCCCCAGGTGAAGAAACAATCTCCAAGTCTGAAAATGCTTTTATTATAATGGTGCAAATCTGATTATGTTTTTTCTCCTCTCTTTCTTATACACATATGAATTATGGTGTCTGAGATGTTTACACATACCTTCTCATTTGGAGCTTAAGCTTCTCATTGCTTTGGAAATGGATCTTTCTTCTCTCTCTTGAGGTCATCCTCTGTACTTTTTACACCCATAATGAACATAGGAATATGGAATATAATAGACAAACTCTTCTGAGTTACTTTTTGAAAATGAGGTTTGCACATCAAAGGAATGAAGAAATGGAAATGGAAGCTACAGCACACAACATTTCTAGATCCAAATGGTGTATTATTAAAAAAACAAGATATTTTGATTTTTGTACATCACTGCAAGAGGTGAAAGGACCATGGGCCAGAAGGCAGGCCTTCTCTACAGTTACCCCAACACTGTGGAACACTGCTGACCCAGAGATTAGGTTGGCCATTTTACTTTTGAGTATTCTAGAAAGCTCTGGAGACTTTCCATTTTAAGTGAGCATTTGAATTGAGTTGAAATGATAGTTAGAAGGCAATCCTTTTTTAAAAAAAACTTTCATGCTGGTTTTAGGAGATAAATTCATTTATGGATTAAGTTATATTCTGCTAACCAGTCAAAGGTCAAAAATGTGTGTATATAAATCTGTGTGTGTAATTAAAATCTATTTAAAAACTCTTAGAAGAATATAGTTGATGAGAGTAGAATAGGTCTCTCATGCCTGAAAATGTGATATTAAATGAATAAAATTTGTTTCATTGAAATTCATCAGAGTTACACTTTTACTTAGATGTCCCAAGTATAAAGACATGGGAAAGAGAGATAGCAATGGAGAAACATTGCAACTGCATGTCACAAAGAAAACAGCATCTCAAATAGTTTAGAGGCTACCATGTGAAATTCATCATTAAATTTCTTCATATTAAGCCAGTTGCATGAATTTAGCATTGTTCTTGGGACCACAATTTACCTGAGAATTAAATTAAAACAAGATTGTTCTTCCAACATCTTTGTCAATTACCTAAGTAAGAAAATGCACAAAACTGCATACTATCAGGCTATCTGCAACTACTTCCCTCAGAGGAATAAAAATGAGAGTAGCAGCTGCAGAGCCCCATACAATGCTGTAGAAATTGAAATAATATTGGTCACCTTCTATCCAGTGGTGGGATTCAAAAAAATTTACTACTGGTTCTGTGGGCGTGGCTTGGTGGGCATAGTTAGGTGAGCATGGCCGTGTGACTGGGTGGGCACAGCTTTTTTTTTTTGCTTTTTTGCAGTTGCCCCCCACCCATTTTTGGGGCCTTTGGGGGCTCAGAAAGCATCTGGGGGGGGCGTTTTTGCTCCTAGAAGGCTCCTCTAAGGTTCAGGAAGAAAAAAAAACAGAGCATGGGAGGGGCACGCAGCACCCCTCCATGCTCCATTTTGGGACCTTCCTGGCCTCAGAGGAGCCTCTGGGGAGGCGTTTTTGCTCCCAGAAGGCTCCTCTAAGGTTCAGGAAGAAAAAAAAACCAGAGAATGGGAAGGGCCCAGAGCACCCCTCCATGCTCCCTTTTGGGATGTTCTTGGCCTCAGAGGAGCCGGGGGGGTATTTTTGCTCCCAGAAGGCTCCTCTGGGCCTCAGGAAGGCAAACAATGGAGGGGGGACTGATCCCTCCTTCCATTTTTTGCCTTCCTGGGCCTCAGCAAGGGGAATCCCAGCACAGCTGATCATATGAACAGCTGACTGTCGGGAAGGAAAAAAAAGTACAAAATACCTTAAGAGGCGAGCGTCAGGTGAGCAGGGTGAGTGAGCATCAGGCGGGCGGAGCAAGGAAGCCAGCGACTGGGTCGGGGGCATGGCCAGCCAGAACCTACTAATGGTTCAGCGACCCATGCCAAATCCTTGCTACCAGTTCACGCAATCCTGTGCGAACCAGCTGAATACCACCACTGCTTCTATCACCAATTCAATAATGCAGTCCTGAAATGAATTTATACTGCAACAGTCCAACTGCCCAATCTACATAATGGTTCACAGGATCAGAAAGTTACATGACATTGCTACAGAAGAGGTCCAATAATCTGGAATATGTATTTTACTTCATTTTTGTAAACAACTAAGCAGGAAATTTTAATTAAATTATTCATTAATTGTTAGGCGGGAATTTTAAGCACAATATTTCCAGCCACCTAACTCTCATTTCTCAATGCATAGTTTGAAATGAAATACTTTGTCACATGGTACTGGTTCCCTTTCCTATTTCCAGCTGCTAAACTGCATTAAAAGGATACTGAAAATAAATTCAATAGCTTTCCTGTTATTGCTTTTCATGAAGGCAATTACTGTAGTTGCCACAAGGATGTTTAGCATTAGCAAATAGGCTCAGCAATCATAATACCTCTACTACTTTTCAAGCTATGAAGACTTTTTGGGCATCAGCCTTCAAATCTAGTCCTTTAGGCAATCTTGAATCACCAATAAACCTTTCAGTAAGGCACAATGTTTTAGGACTCTTGGTATCCGTTCATTAGCATACTAGCTGTTATGTTTGCTTAACTGGGTCCTGTGTGGGGCTATTGTTTTCAGAAAATATCCAAACTCAATCAAGTGTAAGGTTAGACAGAGGAACTGAATATCAAAAATAAAGTCTGTTTGCAGCTAAAGAATCCTCCCTAATCAGTTCGATCCTGCAGACCCAGTCAAAAGAAAGTCCTGCCTCCCACAATGGATGACTCTGCCAAAAATTGATGGAATTAGCAGAGATGGTTAAATTGACTACCTTAATCAAAGAAAAGAATACATCTAACTTCGTTTCCCCCTTGAAAACCACTTCTGGACTTTGTGTTCCAGGTGGGGGGGAAATGAAACGTTCACTGTGGGTTTTGCTGAATAGATAGGTTTGTTGTTATAGAGATGGCTAGGATATATTGTTACGTCAAAGAAAAAGGTTGAGGCTGTGTGTTAGTATCTTATTCTATTGTTCTAAAAAGAGTGGAAAATCAATGCTTTTCTTTTCCCTCTTTGACCCAAAACCTATTTCTCTTCCAGTTTTTCCTTTACTTTCCCATAGTTTTCATCGTTATTTGATTTTATATTTTGATAAACTCATAAAAAGCTGGAAATGGAAAAAAGAGCCCACTGCCCATCCTTATTTCCACAATCTTCCAAGAAAAAAAGGAGGGATAAAGAACCCTGAGTTCTGACTGCAACTGAAAATGGCGCCTCAAACTGCAGCAGTCTAACTAACTAGCAGGCTGCTAGAGCAGGGGTCTCCAACCTTGGCAACTTTAAGACTTGTGGACTTCAACTCCCAGAATTCCTCAGCAGCTGGCTGGGAGTTGAAGGTCACAAGTCTTAAAGTTGCCAAGGTTGAAAGCCCCTGCGCTAGAAATATTTCTAAAAGCACTGTCAAGTGGCAACACCTGCAAATAAGAAAAAGTACTCAACATTCCAGCTCCAAGAACATTTACAGACACTCCTGTAAATGAACAACAGAAACATCTCAAACAGTGCTTGTGAGGACAATCTCTGGTCCCATGCTCCAGACTTTGCCAGTCCTGGATGTCAGATGTGGCTGTCTCCCTCCTTCTGTTTTAAGTTGCCTTATGCTTTCTTAGTTGGGGTTGTTGTAATTGGGAGTGGCCGTTTGTGACTGCTTTCTTCCCTTGTTAAAGGCTTTGTTTCCCCAGAAAGGAGTGTGTGTTTTTTTCTTCTTCTCCTGTGTCATTTTGGGGACTAGTCTGACAGTCAGAGAAGGAGGGAGGCTTTTCACAGCTCCCTCTACTAATTTATTTTTGCCCCCAAGGGGCTTTAATAGAGGAGGGAGTTGATGTTAGGCAGGCACTGGCAAAGTGATGGCTGTAGGTGAAGGGTGGGGGAAGGGAGCAAGAACTTGCAGCAGAGTGCCTGTAAATTTTACGTTTTGACATGAATCAGGGCTTGGAGCAATTCCGCCCCCCACAAGCTTTTGCCTTTCCTGAATATGGTCACTTCTGCCCACCTAACTAAGCCGGGAAGAGTTGACGATTCATGAAGTATTGACAGTAAAATAGGTGAGAACTCTGGTTTCCCAAACTAGTTGCTTTTGATGAGTTATGATGATTGTGTTGACCTATAAGTGAGGTGAGTGAGTTAAGCAAATTATCTGAATAAAGCTGATAGGCACTGCCAGCTTTGTTTCCTTAATGAAAATCACTAAATTGTTGACAGTGGGGGATTTAGTTTTAATTGAGGAGTTAAAAAGGGGACTGCCTTGTCCTGAGAATATGGCAGACAGCCAAAAAACAAACCAATTGAACGAATAAAACCAGAATTTTCACTCGAAGCACAAATGGCCAGGCTCAAATTATTTTACTTCAAACACATTAGGCAAAGATCCAGCTTTCTGGAAAAGGCTCTGATGTTGGAAACAGTGAAAGGAACAACCAGGAGCAAGGTAGATGGACTCTGTTACAATGAGTGCACATAAAATTACAGGTTAGAGATAGACTGTCATGGAAAAAATCTATATGGTCACTAAGATTCAAAAACCATTTGATGGCACATAATCAATCTTGTCCTGGTGTTCCCAGCAATCCTTCTGCATTTTTGCTAACAAGGAATCAACAATAATCATCAGGATTACTAGAGAGTGGTTACCAAGTGATTGAGAAATAATCCTCTTTCTCCTCCTCCTCAGCTCAATTGTGTGTTTTTTGCTATTAATAACTCATGGTTAATACTGATACTTAATAACATTAACTAACTATAGCAATAGCACTTAGACTTATTTATTGCTTCCCAGTGCTTTACAGCCCTCTCTAAGCGGTTTACAGAGTCAATATATTGCCCTCAACAATCTGAGTCCTCATTTTACCCACCTTGGAAGGATGGAAGGCTGAGTCAACGTTGAGCCAGTGAGAATCGAACTGCCAAATTGGAGGCAGCCATCAGTCAGCAGAAGTAGCTTGCAGTACTGAATTCTAACCATTGCACCACCAAAGCTCTGATGATGAAATATTGTTAGATGAAAGCTGTTCAGTTTCATTTCCTTCCTTCCTTCCTTCCTTCCTTCCTTCCTTCCTTCCTTCCTTCCTTCCTTCCTTCTATCCATCCACTTGGATGGAAGAATTGAATAGAACCAACTCTAGTCAATCTCAGGGAATGGCTACACTCCCTGAGATCTACAAGAATAGCCAAAGCTGTACATGTTCTGGGCTGGACATTTGGGTTTGAAAATACAGGTAGTCCCAAACTACCTGTATTTTAAATTGAGGGCCCAAGATTGTTGAGGGCAATTAGCTGACCTTGTAAAAATGCCACTTAGTAATAAGCAGGCATATACAATGGAATGAAGGCTATTGCTGAGCGCATTGGGTTGTATCCCAAAGATTGTAAGCCACCCTGAGTCTCCAGAGAAGGGCGGCATATAAATGTAATTAAAAAAAAACTTACAACACTTCGTTTAGTGACCATTCAAAGTTACAATGTCATTGAAAAAAGTGATTTATGATCATTTTTCACATTTACAACAATTGCAGCATTCCCATGGCCTTGTGATCAAAATTCATATGTTTCACAACTGACTCATACTTATGACAGTCGCAGTGTCCCAGGGTCATGTGATCATCTTTTGTGACCTTCTCACAAGCAAAGTCAATGGGGAAGCCAGATTCACTTAACAACTAGGTTGCTAACTTAACAGCTTCAGTGATTCACTTGACAACTATGGCAAAATAAGGTCACAAAATGGGGAAAACTCATTTAACAAATATTTCACTTAGCAACAGAAATTTTGGATTCAATTGAGGTGGTAAGTTGAGGAGACCCTGTATACACTAGTTTAAAGACTGCAATATAGGAGTGTTTTGCTACCTAATCTCAGATGTGAAACTCATGAATGAAAAAGAATATTGTTGCATTACTTATCAAATTTTGAACTACATGAATTAAAGTGGGAACATCTGAAAAAAAATAATTAGAAGAAAATGTCCAAGGTTCGTTTTAAAACTCTGATCTCATTTAATGTAGCTTTCCCAAAACAAGGCTCTCCCAGATGACTGACCTTCAGAGTTTCCAGGATTCTCAGCAATGGACAAGTTGTTTTGGAGAAAAACTACACATCTGGAAGATGTCCCATTTGGAAAAAAAATGTTTTAATGTTTTACAGTCAAACTCCCAACTCTGAAAGTTTAAAGATATTTGAATTACCATGATACTTTTCAGCTTTGATCTGCAACATTTTTTTCTATCTGTCTTCTGTGTCCTTGATAATCAGCACCTAAAGAACCTTTCTTACATTATTTAAGACAGGATCATGGCCTTTCTGGCAAAGTAAGTGTCTTATTTCTGATAGTTCTTTAGTTTTCCTTCAAATATTTTAGATATCCCTTGAGTAGATTATTCTAATGAGGTCAGTTATGCAAGAATTTGTGGTGGCGTCTGAATTAGAAGATACGGAATTACTTTTAAAGCACCAAAATAGAACCGCTAAAATGTTTACGACTGCAACCCAAACACAATACGCACACAGATGTCCCAATACCAGGAATCTAGGTTCTGAGTCTAAATCCCAACTAATCACTATGGGATGCCCTCAATAATCACAGCTTTTGGATATTTGCAGTCATGTATGATACCAGAGATTATCCCATGATCCTCAGCTTCCTGTTTGTATACCTCAAATTGTAATGTTTAAATACAAGTTGAATACAATACAAACTGATTGTTATCTCTTTAATCACCATATTCCACACAGATTTCATCTGGGATTGTTGACTTTAGGATTAGCAATCGTCCTTGGCTATTGTTCCTACCTCAAATAATCTCTGGTAAAGAAAATATACAATGTTTTAAAGGGGGTTTCTCCCATAAATGATTGCTTTTTCCCTATCATTGGGGAAATGGGGAGAAAAGGTACTAAATTCCTTCCCACATACATGCTTGCTGTGTGACAAATCTCAGCTCAAATGTTCTCTATATTTTCCTTTGAACAGCAAAGACCCACTTAAATTGTGCCCCTCTTCTCAGCAGGACTGATTTAACTGCAAGGGCACCTTCCCTTACTCCCCTCACTCTTAACCAATAATTAACAAAGGGGGAAAGAAAAGAATAAAAGGAGACCAAGCAGCAGCTTGTCTTGAGCTTTCGCAGGCCTTGGCCAAGCAGGTGGAGCCAATGGTTAAGAGCACTGGCTGCCTACTGGGGACCATGCAATATAGATGAATACATGGTGTCTGTCAAAAGGTTATAAGAATTATGATGGAATCAGGCAGCAGCTTTACGAGTCACAACCCTTCCTTCCCCCAAATCATCCCATTCTTCTTCCTGTTCCAGTGCTGCCTGCAGCTTCCTTTCATTTGTGATTTATAGTAGACACTGCAACCCGGTCTGGAAGTTTCTGTAGATTCTCTCATATGTAAACTGGTGGTTACCATAGGAACTACAGAGGTCAAGCCAGTAAGGGACATAAAGGGTGACTTATCTTGCCATCACTGTTGTCTACCAATTATTCTGTATATAAGCAGAAGTTATGGAAATTGTGAAGGGTGTCCTATTTTAAAGGAACATATACCCAATCTTTTCCAAAATAAGCTGCAGTTACAAGCAAAGCTAGAAGGAACACAATACTTCTGTTCTGCCATATGGATATTAATTGTACTGAAAATAGATATCCAGATGGACTCTCCAAAAGGATGCCCTTTTTAAAGGCTAAGATTTCCACTATGTTATAGGAAAAAGATGACCAGCTACTGGGATTCATTGAAACCATAGAGTAACAGCACAAGTGCCTAAATTTATGCTTAAGTCTAATTTCCCACCACCTTATTTTAGATTTTGTTACTATATTGCTCATTATATGTCCTTTAACATGGATACTGTAACAATTGCAGCTGCTATTCAGAAGTCACCACTTCCTTCTATAATGAATTATCTACAACCAGTAAATACATAATCTACAATTATCTGTATCCTTTAACATGAATACACAGCACTATGTTTTAAGGTAAGTGATAGAAGGCACTGTGTAATTGTTCGAACCTGGCTGTTTGAACAGGCCGGGCTGGGCTGACCTCTTGGGGGGGGGTTAAATTTCTAAATTTTATAATTGTATTGTAGTTTTAGATTAATTGGGCTTGTTATGTTTAATAGTGTTTTAATCAATTAATTTATTGTTTGTTTTTAGTTGTGAGCTGCTCCGAGTCCTTCCGGAGAGGGGGCGGCATACAAGTCCAAATAATAATAATAATAATAATAATAATAATAATAATAATAATAATAATAATAAAAACTGTAACAGCAATGTTGTGTTTTCCCACCCCACCCCCAGCCCTCAATACATTAAGAACAACATAAAGTATCTCCAGTACATAGGACAAGAAAAAAAAACAAAGATTTTCTTGCAAGGTAAACAACTCTGTTCAAGAACATAGCACAAGCACTATTAATCTTGCACAAGTAGTCTTAATCTAGGCTTTTAAAATTGTTTTCATTGTATATTATGTTCTAATTTTTGTTTGCCAGTTAGAGCTCCATTGGTAGATGGGCAGCTCTATAAATTGGTTAAATACACAAAAAACAATGTTGATTAGAACAAAGGTTTGCTTGGTTATCAGAATTCTATGCCCCCTCATCTCTAAGATAGATACCTACATTATTTCTCTGGCAGTACTATCTCGCCCACTATCACAGCTCCCTCCTCTTTCCCTCCTGAGGACAGGATGGGCTAAATACCCAATTAGCGCTCCCACTTCTGAATGAACATAATGACCCTGGCAGGAGGACCCCTTCAAGAATTTGGCCTTCCCATCTCATTTCCATCTCAATTGCAGAACTTTTCATCACCATGACTAACCCTTTCCCTGCAGAGTTCATCAGAGCCAGGTCACTTGCAAAGGTCTCAGGGCTTCTCTCATGCAAAAAACAAAAAAGCTCGGCTCAGAGGAAACAAACGGGGAGGCTCAGGAAATGTTGTCACAGAAGGATGGGGAGAAACCATATGGCAGTTTCACTATACCAGAAATTGCTTTGTTGGAAATACAAAGAGGAAGAGGAAGCAAATGGTATAGATGTGTTTTATTTTACTGACAAGAGAGGAAACCTACAGCCTGCATCAGTCAGAACTGACTGAGAAAGCAGCAACCTACAGTATAACAGGTATATACAAATTTGCTCTATGCTATATTATGTGTTATGTTTTATGAGAGGAGAAACATGCTGATGGAGCTTTCCTCTGATGTGTTCTGCATCCCACAGGGTACCAGAGGACTATGGGAGCACAAGCCCTTTTCTGGTCCTCTTTCACACAGTTGGAAGTTTCTTCCTGGGCCTAAAGAAGCATGTTCTTCATTAGTTTAAAGGACCATATCCAATTAAAAGAAAAAAAGACTCAATTATAACAACCGAAGAAGAAAATATGTGCCACTAACCCTGCTGGCTGCACTGGTATTGGCATAATGAGTGACTTCTAGAGGCAACATAACTAGAAAGATATTTATTTATTTATTTATTCGACTTATATGCCGCCCCCTCTCCAAAAAGGACTTGGGACGGCTCACAGCTAAAAATACAACGATAAATAAATTAATTAAAAGTATATTAAACAAGTTAAGCCGAATTGAAAATTAAAACCCATAGTTAAAATAGGACCAACCCCAGAGAATCAGCACAGCCCAGATTGTAAAAAGAGCCAAGTCTTCAAATCGTGGAGGATATATACATTCTTAGTTGAAGAAAGTGCATTGATTTCTAAAAACATAATTTCTGTGCGTCTCTGTGTATACACACACACACACACCCCAATATTTTTTTGTAATATTTTTTTACGGACCTGGATGGGCAGGAACGGACTACAGCTCAATCCGGCCAAGATTGAGTGGTTGTGCATACAGGCATCTCAGCCCAGTCAATCGATTCCATCTTTGGTCATAGGGGGAGAGGTGTTGCCCCCTGTGGACAGGGCTCGGAACCTAGGGGTCCTCCTGGATTCACGGCTCAGTTTGGAGGAGCAGGTGAGGGCCGTGACCAGAGGGGCTTTTGCCCAGGTCCGACTGGTTCACCAGTTGCACCCATATCTGGACCGAGATGCCCTTCGCATGATCACTCATGCACTTGTGACGTCCCGACTTGACTACTGCAATGCTCTCTATCTAGGACTGCCCTTGCATACCATCCGGAGGTTTCAGCTGGTGCAGAATGCGGCTGCGCGGGTTGTGATGGGAGCTTCCCGATACTCCCATGTTACAACCCTCCTGCGCGAGCTGCATTGGTTGCCGGTTGCCCTCCGGGTGAGATTCAAGGTGTTGGTTTTAACATTCAAAGTCCTTTACGATTTGGGTCCGGGGTACTTGCGGGAGCATCTCCTGCCAACATCAAATACCGATCGCCCTGTGTGTGCGCACAGACAGGGCCTTTTCAGGGTACCGTCGGCTAGACAATGTCGGCTAGCGGTGCCTCAGGGGAGGGCCTACTCTGTTGCAGCCCCCGCCTTGTGGAATCAACTTCCTTTGGAGTTCCGTCTGGCCTCCTTCCGCCACGGTCTGAAGACTTGACTATTTGAACAGGCTGGGCTGGACTGACCTCCTGGGTGGGTTTTAACGTATTTTCAACTATTTTATTGATTGGGCTTGTCAAATTTAATTGTTTTTTAATATATTTATTGTGTGGCATTTTTATTGTGAGCCGCCCTGAGTCCTCATGGAGAGGGGGCGACATACAAGTCCAATAAAATAAATAAATAAATAATAAATAATTTTATTTAACAAACATTCCATCTTTTCTTTGTACAATGTATCATTTGGGTACAAATATCTTGTGCATACTATTTGTGGTTAATACAATTTCCTCATCATAGCAACAACAATTACATTATCTTCTTATTTGAAGTTGTATACATAATATATCTTATCATTGTAACCATCCCCTTTTTGACTCCTTCCCCTGTATATTTTGTATACATTTTGTATACCCACTTTATAGTTAATTAATAATAATAATTTACTAGACTAGTATGCCTCCCTCTCTACCTAAGGACTCAGGGCAGCTCACAATATAAAACGTAATACAATAATTTACTTTAAAAAAATTAAACAATACAACCCCCATAAAACACTAAAACTAATTAAAATTACTTTAAAAAGACCCCCCCCCCCTTGGTTCAAGGTCCCGGCGGAAGGAGCGGAGATCAGGGGCCAAGCGAAGACCCAAGGGGAGCTGGTTCCACAGGGTGGGTGCTCCCACAGAGAAGGCCCTACCCCTGGGCACCACCAGCTGACAATGTCTGGTCAACAGTACCCCAAGGAGGCCCTGCCTTTGGGAGGGTACAGGGTGATCAGAGTGTGATGCCAGCAGGAGACGTTCCCGCAAGTACCCCGGACCCAAGCCATGTAGGACTTTATATGTTGTCACTAATACCTTGAATCTCACATTGACACATATATTCATATGTTTTGTGTGTGTGTGTGTGTATGTGCGTGTATATACACACACACATACATGTTCATATATTTAATTTCTAATTTCCATTTTTCTTTTCCAACCATTGATAAAATGATTCCCATATCATATAATACTTAGTTTGTTCTTTTCCTTTAATGTCAGTGTTATCGGAATCTTTTCACTTTTCCAGTTTTGAGCAAATACTATTCTAGCTGCAGTTAATACATGAATAATTAAATATGTCTTTTCTTTACTATAACCTTCTAGTATCATCCCTAACAAAAATATTTCAGGTTTTAGGTCTATATGTTGTTTTATCATCTTTTCCAACCACGTGTGTATTTTTGTCCAGTATCTCTTAGCTTCAGTACATGTCCACCACAGCACACCAATATTTTAATGCTAGAAATATATATTGAGAAAGCAGCCAAAGTAGTTTCTGGATTTTACCAGAGAATGAAGGGATTAAATTCAAAGGTTGCGTTGACATTTGTCTATGATGATTGACAGGTATCATTAATTGTAGCTAGGCCAACAGAACCCTATATATTGTAGTGGCAAAAGTAAATACAACTTGGCCATAGAATGTACCATGTTTCCCCGAAAATAAGACACTGTCTTATATTTTTTTTTGGCTCCCAAAAACACACTAGGTCTTATTTTCGGGTAGGTCTTATATATTTTTAATGAAAAAACACCATATTCATGTAGAACAATGTACATTTATTCATGTACGAAACCACAAACAAATCGCATACCAGTTTCCCTAACATAAGACACTGTCTTATATTTATTTGGCTCCCAAAACACACTAGGTCTTATTTCGGGTAGGTCTTATTTTCGGGTAGGTCTTTTTTTTGGGGTAGGTCTTATTTTTGGGGTAGGTCTTGTTTTCGGGGAAACACGGTACCATGATAAAATAACAACTAAGAGTAGTCAGCACAAGTGAAAAAGTGTTTAAAAAAAACCCTTTCATGAAAGTTGACTAATTTTATAATAAGCATTAATTAGAAGTAAATTTAAGGGAAAGATTTTGCAGGAAAAAAATACTGTGCTGTCTCCACTCATTTTTCTCCTGTTGTGCAAAGTAGCAGGAGAAAGAAGAAGACACTGCCTTGGGTATCATGTATTCTTCTCAGGAAAGGGTAACTTTGAATTTGGGATCAACTAGTCTTATAGGTAATCTAGGAGAATGGCTTCTATTAGTGTCAATATAAAAAAATCCCTCACCTTACCTTTCAGAGAACTACTTCTCTGGCTATTCAAATCAAACCACATTGTTCCATCTTCTCCCTTTTTACTATTTTTATTGCTTTACAGCATATAGTCAATCTGCTGCATATAATTCACTTTTTTTAAAGATAGTTGCAGAAATTAAATGCAAGCCGTTGAGAATATCACCATGCTGTAGAAAGGATGAGAAATGATTTTCTTCTTGAATTGTGACTGAAAGAGCCAGGCTTCTGTACTCCACTCCAGATTCCATTATGGAAATATAGAAGAAACAAGGTAAAGACACACCTATTTATTTCTTGCCCCAAACGGTTGTTTGTCCCTGAAAGCCATTTCATTTCTTCAAATGGCACTTATTGTCAATTATCAGTTCATGATCTTTTTGTGAGTTTGTTTTTAACTGTTATTTAGCCTGCCTATCACTTCCCATAACCTGTCAGTGGAGAGAAGTTGATCCCACTAATATTAAGAACTTGTGTTGTCTAGGCTACACTGTAGGTAGGTAGGTAGGTAGGTAGGTAGGAAGGAAGGAAGGGGCAAGCATTGATGAAAATGCTACCTAATTGGCTAATGAAATGACAGCAAACAAATAATGAACCTCAGAGAAAAAAACAGAAAGGCAGTTTGGCTTAAGGTGGACTGGATTCTAGGCCTCCTCTGAGCTGGACAGCTTTGGGCCAGTCACTTTCTGCCAATCCAACTCACCTCACAGGAAGAATTCTGGAGAAGAGTATTAGGTTTGTTTGCTGCCTATAGATGGATGGATGGACTGGATGGACAGACAGGCAGACATCAACAATATAATAATAATGATGAAAGTATATATTTAGATGTTATGTAAAGTTTTGGCACCACAAGAAGTTCCCCTTTGGGCGAAGTGAGGTGGGATATAAATCTAATAAATAAATAAATAAATAAATAAATAAATAAATAAATAAATAAATAAATAAATAAGAAGGCTCACAGTTCAGGTTTAAAATGTTTATAAAAACAAAGGAAAAGAATCTGAAGTTTGGGAAAGATAGTAGCCCTGTCAAATTACCTGAACAAATTTACCTTTACATTCAAGGAAGAAGCATCTGTCTTATTAAATAATGTTTTAAGCAAGATTTTAGATGCCTGAGATCACTGCCCTAAACCAGAATCTACAGACCACTGTAAAATAATCTCTGGCTGGTTAAGGCAGGTCATAGGTACATCATGTCCTTCTTCCAGTCTTTCTGGAAACTCTGGATGGACATTACAGGACAAACGGAATTGCCGAATGTTTGAAAAAAAGAGTCCATTGGGCCAACTTGAAGTTCCTGTGTGCCTCCCACCTTCAAACCCATCATTTCTCTCACAATCCAATGGTTAATGAGAGATCTGTAATTGTTTCATGAAACAATAAAACTTCCTGTTTGGAGGAAGGCCATTCAACAAAGGCCAATGCTGACAAAGGGGACAGACGTTCTCTTTTTCCAGACAGTGGCTAAGGAAAGGATATTCAGCCCTGTTATGGCCAGACTAAACTCTGTTCCTAACTCCCACCTCCTGTTTTCTCAGCTTAACCCCAACCTCCACCTTTATTAAAAGGGCCTGCACTTAAAATGCTCCCAAGGGCTGGGTGAAATGGATTCACTTGGCAACGCATGACTACCTTGTCATGCCATTAACGTTATTGCTATCGAATGGAGAAATGAGTAACAGCTATGGAGGCAAAGCAGAACACATGGGGCTAAAAGATGCAGGACAACCTCTGCAGAAGCTACCTCCATTTTAAGAGGGAAAAAAAGAGATGGAGAAGGAAATTGGAAAGAGAAGGGGGAAAACCAGATAAAGAAAGCTCTTTCCCCCCTCCGCCCCAAAAAACACCCTAGAGAAAGAGAACAAAAATCCCTTCTGCAACATAAGACAGCTGGCTTACAAATATCCTTGTTCTATGGATGGGTCTAGTTCTCCTTTTGCTGGCTACTGATAATAAGCCCTGGAGCAATGGGGAGAGGCTGCCTCCACATGACAAGTATATGACATGCCAAACTGAGAAAAGGGTAGCTCAGTCCACCATTTTCAAGTCATAAACTCTGCAGCCAAATAGGAAGGGGCCAAATACTAACAGAGTCTAAACAGTTTCTCTGGAATGAAAAAGGAAGAGCTTATATCCAAAAGCAGAGCCTTCAAAGTGAGGAAGTACCCAGACAAGGGGATGAGGCAAAACTATCTCCCATAAATGTTACAAAAGGAGGAGGTAATCTTTCTTAATCAAACTCTAGCTGCCACTATCTGTAAAGGGAAAACAGTTGAGATTTTAACTATGCAGACATATTAAAGAGGTAGTTGTCACTTTATGACAGCAATGGGAATTTTCAATGCTAAGCAACTCGACCACAAAATGCAACATAATGTGACCAATTGTGAATATATTATTATTATTATTATTTATTTATTCGACTTATATGCCGCCCCCTCTCCAAAAGGACTCGGGCGGCTTTACAAAATAAAATCACAGAACAATAAATTAGATAAAACCAAATTAAACAATAAGCCGAATTAACACTAAAATTACAAAATTAAACTCTAAAACCACCCCACCCCAGGGTCACAGCCCGGATTGGTTAAACAACCAGGTCTTCAGGTCACGACGGAAAGTGCGGAGGTCAGGGGCCAGGCGAGCTCCAGGGAAGTTGATTCCAGAGGTCGGGGCCGCAACAGAGTAGGCCCGTGGCGGGGGACCGCCAGCCGGCACTGTCCGCTGACGGGACCCAAGGAGCCCCTGTCTGTGAGATCGTACAGGGCGGTTGGTGTTCGATGTCGGCAGCAGTCGCTCCCTTAAATAATAGGGACCCATGTCGTGAAGGACTTTGTATGTTAAAGTTAGAACCTTGAACTCACCCGGAGAGCAACCGGCAACCAATGCAGGCCACGCAGGAGGGGGGCAACATGGGAGAACCGGGAACTCCCATCACCACCACGCCGCATTCTGCACCAGCTGCAATCTTCGGATGGTGTGCAAGGGCAGTCCTAAGTAGAGAGCGTTGCAGTAGTCGAAGTCGCAAGTAACAAGGGCATGAGTGACCGTACGCAGGGCATCGCGTCCAGAACGGGCGAGCTGGCGAACCAGCCAGATCTGGGCAAAGCCCCTGGTGACGGCTCCCACCTGCTCCTCCAACCGAGCCGTGCATCCAGGAGGACCCCAGATTCCTAGCCCTATCCACAGGGGGCAGCACCACTCCCCTATGGTCAACGATGGACATTCCAAACTGGACCGCGATGCCGGTATGTACAGCCACTCAGTCTTGGCCGGGTTGAGTCGATATTTCTGTCCATCCAGATCCGTACCACATCCAGACAGCGAGTCATCACGGAGAGGGCATCACTGATCTGGCCTGGGGTGGAGATATATAACTGTGTATCATCAGCATATTGATGATACCTCACCCCAAAACCACGAATGATCTCACCCAGCGGTTTCATGTAGATATTAAATAAAGGGGAGAGAGGACCGACCCTGAGGGACCCCACAAGTGAGTGCCCTGGGGCGATCTCTGTCCCCTGTTAACACTGATTGCAACCGCCCAGCGAGGTAGGAGGAGAGCCACCAAAAACAGTGCCCCCACCCCCAACCCCGCAGGCGTCAAAAGGATACCATGGTCGATGGTATCGAAAGCCGCTGAGAGGTCTAACAGGACCAGGACAGAGGAAAAACCCCTGTCCCGCGCCCTCCAGAGATCATCCATCAGTGCGACCAATGCCGTCTCCGTGCTGAAACCAGGCCGGAAGCCCGATTGGCACGGATCTAGGTAGTCCGTTCATCCAGGAAAGCGGAAATTGTCTGGCCACCACACTCTCAACAACCTTCGCCAAAAAGCGAAGGTTGGAGACTGGACGAAAGTTATCTAACACAGTCGGGTCCAGGGCAGGCTTCTTCAGGAGGGGCCTCACCACCGCCTCTTTCAGGGCGGAGGGAAAACACCCTCCCTTAGCGAAGCGTTGACCACTGCCCGGATCCAACCGCAGGTGACCTCCCTGGCGGCATATTACAGATAGTTCCCCATTTTATGGCCGCTGTTGGGACTGGAATTTCCATAGCTAAACAATGTGGTGATAAAATGTTACACCATGTGACTACACTGGATAGTGACAGAAATTCATCACTTCTGTTAAGTGAATCATTGCTGGGTCATTATGTGAGGACACCACATAGTCACCATTTACAAGCTCCTGCCAACTTCCCACTGACTTTGCCATATAGAAAGCTGGCAAAGTTCGCCAATGTCGATTACGTGATCACAGGATGATGAAACATTGTGACTGGCACAATCACCTCACCATGGTGATTCTTGTGTCTGATGTATGTATGAGGACTGGTCCTAACTACTCTCACTGAGTATCATCTTAAGTTTGAATGGCCGCTGAACAAGTGGTCATTAAACGATAGCCCTCTCTAGTTTCTCCTGAAAAAGCTTTTGAAAGCACCCTGAAAATATAAGGTAGTATTTTATATGATACCTAGAAATTCCTCTGAATAGTACTGATGTTTCAGAATCTTAATGATGCCTGCTTGTCTTATTGAAAGGTTGCAGATTTTCTTTTAAAAACACACACACATTATAATAGTTTCTACTAAACATTCAAAATTAGAAAGATATTTGCTAACGGAAAACAAACCAAACTTTGATCCAATCCTCAATATCCTACTCAAAGTCCCTATTTTGTATATTTCTTTCCCCAAGTCTCCAGGATACATTCAACATTCAATGAATAAATTGCATGAATATGTATCAGCAGCCTCATTTTTTTCTGGCTGCAGAATTTAGACCTTCTCATAACAGAATCCATTTCTCTTCCCTTAAGCGATCATTACTTTATACGTATGTATACAGGTTAAGAGCAGCATGTAACCACATCACAGGCACACTTGTCAGTTATGTCAACAGGGGCACAAGCAGTAAATAGGATTACAGACAAGAGCAAAGACTTTAAAGTGTCACAAGCTCACTGTGACTGATTGAGAGGCATCACAGAGGTTGGAAAGAATGGGCAGCAAGAGTGGGAGTGACAGAAACCCAGGTCGAAAAGGCTTTGGAGAGCTTGCACATAAAGAGACTTTTTAGGGATTTGAAATAGCTGGGCCCAAGAACAAACAGATAAAGCCAATTCTGACTGTCCTCCTGGGGACCAAAGGTCTGCGTCAATGCTGCGTGAAAATGACAAGGCCTACAAATGTCTTTCCTCTTTTCCTGTTAATTGCCGAAGATCAAAACTGATGTCCAAAGTGCTGCCAACTTCTACATTTAGGGAACGAAAACATTTAATTTGCCATGCAAAATTTCACAAAGTACTTCAAAGTACAGCCACATGAAAAACTAAGGCTTTACAAGCCCAACATTATCCCAGAGGATTAACCAAAGAAGACACTTTGCAGATGGGAAGTCCTTCAACTCCCCAGAAGCATTGAAAGATAAAGCCAGTTTGACCTAGTGGTTAAGGCACCAAGCTAGAAAGGAAGAGATCGTGAGTTCTAGTCCTGCCTTAGACTTGAAAGCCACATGGGTGACTTTGGGCTAGTCACTCTCTGTCTCTCTCTGAGCCAAAATCATCTCACAGGGTTTTTATAGTGGGAACAATAGAAGGAGGAAGATATGGTGGACATGTTCGCCACCTTGAGTTATTTGTAAACATAATAAAAGCACGATACAAATAAATAAAAATGAGCAGCTAGAAATGGCCTACAGCTCTTCCCACAGTTACACCAACAAAACTATTCCACCATACTCTGTTAGGTGGAAGACAAAGAAGACACCTGATGATTAACTGGGAAAAAAAACAATGACCAAATTCTGTCCAGGAGGAAAAATCCCAGAGATGTTGTCCTGAAAAATCTTTTTGATTTCCTCTGAAAAGACAAGCATTGATTCCATTTGAAAGCCAGAAGAAAATGGGCCTGTGCAATCTCTTGATGTTTAAAAGATACCAGTTTCTCCAATTTCCGAGTCTTCGGAGATGGGGCGGCATACAAGTCCAATCAATCAATCAATCAATCAATAAATAAATAAATAAATAAATAAATAAATTTCAACATCCCTTGCTATCTAGTTTGTATCTAATTTATCAACGAGACCTTATCTGGGATTTCCTTGGGACTATTGAGGTTATCTTGAGATACATCTTTGTAGCAGTTCATGCTTTTTCATTTTGATGCAACTGTTCCAACTTATTTTTTAAAAACCCAACGTTTGATTGATCGGATTTCCCTTTCTGATATGCCCCAGCTTTTGCCCACAGCTCACTATATGCCCTGGTGCCAGAAGATGCTCATGGAAAGCATAACATACTGTACATGCTTCTTTAGTGTTTTTAAAAACTGAAGTGTGAAAAAATATACAACAGCAACAATATGATAATAGGGAAAGATGTGGGTGTAGATTATTAACATTAGGCTACAGTCCATCTCAAAGAGTGAAGAAAATGCTGTTAATTCTTAGACCCTTATCAGCAGAAGTGATGAAAGAGAACCAAGCATAATAAGAGCAGAGTAACTCACTTAATGCTGGACAGCTGTTTATTTTACTGTTGCTGTTATTATTATTGTTAATACAGAAAAGGAGCCAGCAAAAACAAGAATGAGGCCAGATCCACTGTGACCTTCCTGGGAGAGAACAAACACGTTAAAGAGGCCATGAACTCTGTTGGAGGATACAGATTCTAGAGACCTCCCTAAATGTCCCTGCAGGAGTCACTTGTTTGTGAAATATAAACCGAGTTAAAGGAATTACAGTGGAGATAAAAGTAGATAGCACATTTCTGACTGGAACCATCTCTTATAATTTGATATCAATGTCCTAACAAAAAATTAAACGAATGTGAGCCAAGTATGTTTATTTCTATGTTTATGAGCAGTCATTGTTTGCATGTTTTTTCTTTAAATCTCAAACTCTGTATTTTTATGACCCTTAAAATTATAAATGAATTTCTATGCAATGTTCTATGAATAAACTTCCTTGGGGTAAAGATGGGACAAGAAATAAATATACCAGCTGTGTTTCCTAAATTACATGTCCATCCATTTCAAATATCAGCTCCACCTAAATTTCTTCCCCTTCCCTCTTAGAGAAGGAACCTTGAGCCTCCACCTGAACAAACATACAAAACTCATTCCTCAAAGTCTATCCGCAATCTCTCCCTCTCTTCCCATCCCAAAATACAAATAATGGGCTACAGTTCTTATTCTCTCCCACAGCCTATACTTAAATGTAAGGGGAGTAAAAGCTCTTTCCCAACTTAATAAAAATGCAATTGCATCAAGCTGTACGGTGCATTCTGACCTCCCTTCATAAGGTATCATCTTCCAAAAGAGAGTATTGTATTTGTAACCAGCCTGCCTAAAATGGGGAGAAGGACCAGCACCAAGATCCAGCATGGCATTATTCAGGAAGTCTTCAAAGAGCAGTGTTCATGAACATACCAAATAGACAACATCCATGAATAGATCACCGCTCTTACTTTTAATAATTAAACTTTAAGTAGGTCTCACAGAGATTTCCAAATTCTGAGGCCTTGCACAGCCTGGGTGAGACAATGCTCAAGCTTTGCTTATTCAAACCTTCTCTGATTTAAAAAAAAATGCCATGACCACCCACTGCCACAACCACCACCCATTGCTCAAATTTCCTGGTGCATTACAATATACAGCTTGATAACCTGTGTTGTGGCTCCAGTTCCATTTTGTTCTGGAAAGAATACTAATTCAAGAGCGATTTGTTGAAGCGATATGGTCTGGAAAATTTTCCAAAATAAAAATTTTCCACTAAAGATTTTTCTCTTCGGGCAGGCATATCTGACTCAAAGTCATAATATATTGAATTTTCAAGTGATTGTAGAGCAAAAAGTAATTGCATATTATTTTATCCTCTATTCCTTAACATTGCTTTCAATTTTCCAATCAAAATATTTTTCTTTACATAACAAAACATTGAGGGTGGAAGTTTAACTGCAAAAATCACATCTCATAAAACAGGCTAAATTTCTTTCCTCTTCCCTTCCCCCACATGAATATCTATAGTCCACATAGGTATATCAATCATGAACATGATTGATACACCTATGTGGATAAAGATAGTAAAATTAATGTGCTAATCACTTATTTGCACTTATAATCACTTATTTGCATAGGAAAATTTTTCAATACAAATTCTTCTGAAAACCCATATTTCTGCTTTGTTGAGCATTATTTCTTTTCTATTCCATACCACAAGTGTGCTTTTCAAGATGATTGTTTCTTGCTTTGTCCTGGGAAAATAATTTTCCTAACACACTGGGTGGAAAAGCTTTGTTCTCCCTTAAATAAGTCCTATATCTGCCTGCAAAGTTGGCATTGTAATATCTGACAGTTCTTTTGCCAAATGTTTCTGTGCATCCTATGAGTCATATTCCTAATAAACCAAAAAACAAACCATGACTACCTTTTCTAGTTTTTCTAGCCAGAAATAGCCTGCATCCTACATTCTGACAATATATTTAATTTTAATTTTAAAAATTGAGTGGTTGATGGTTAATTGTGCTGTTTGGGAATGGGTGGGTCCCCTTGGCATGGTTAGGTTTGTAAAAGTTCAATTAAGAGTCAGTATTCCTATATCACCAATTTAGAGGCTCCCATCCAGCTAATTTTAACATTCTTTATGATTTCTTAAAATTATAATTCAGTTCTTAAACGGCAATTTAAACTCAGGACATACAAAATTATATTGACCAATCCAAACTAATTCAAAGGCTGAGAATAATAATTTCGACAATAATTTGGACTAACTGTTAATTAGTTTTATTTTTTCTTTCTTTTTTTAGCATACTGTTTCTCTTTCTTTTAATTTTACATAAGCATGTAACTTTCTTTTACAAAACTTTATAAAATGAGTTTGTGTGAGAGAGACTAACCATTATCAATTTTGTTTTAAACAGTTCAACAAAATGTATGTGTTAAGAAATAATTACTCATGATTTCATAACTACAAAAAAACTGAGCCAGTTTTGTTTGCCAAGAATCTCAAAATAGTGCACATAAACTTCAACTCTGAACACATCACAAATGTAAACAATCTCAATGTTAATGAAATGGAAGGAAACAACCTACTCTTTGGAATGTACCAAACTTTAAAAAGGAACTTACTCAACAACAAAAATAAAAGCTCATCTTATGACTCTGAAACTTCAGCTTGAAGAACAAGACTATTCTTTGTGTTATCTGAAAATAAAGCTTCTATACTCTTACATGAGAAACTAATCCTGGAAGTGAGGAAAATAACTGAAGACCTTTGCCAAATATGTGCACATCACTGTTTTTAACAACACTAGAAAAGTGAATCAGAGGGTCATTTTAAAATAATCCAACTGCAGAAACCATGTGACAGAAAAAAAGGACCAGGCAATTCAGACTGGATGGATATTAGTCATACAATGTTATACAGGAAAATGTGGAAGAAATGTCAGACTATTTGCAACTTTCCAAATTACTAAAAAATATGCCCTCAAGTAGAAGTCTTACAATTACGTTGCGTCAGGGAAGAAAGAGGAGGCTCATCATCATTCTCATTATTTTAGTGTGTAGCCCAATTTTCTGTCCACTGACTAAAATACTCTATGAACAAGCAGGACCAAATCTAAAGAATTACTTCTTAAAAGCTCTGGTTGAAAATTGTCTTAATTCTCTTTTCTGGGAGTGCTGGTAGTGGTGGTTATTCAATAAAATTCTTGAGTCAGTATATTCCATAACTTAACAGGTTTCCTGAAGGAAAATTTCTCTGGCAAATACAATGCTTTGGAAGAAGACTCCTCATCTATACACCATAAAGAATAAGACATCTTATCCAAGATGTCTTGGTGGTGCAGGCTGTTAAATACCTAGCACTTAAGTTCCAGCTGCCTGCAATTACTGCAGGCTCGAATCCCACCAGGCTCAAGGTTGACTCAGCCTTCCATCCTCCCGAGGTAGGTAAATTGAGGACCCAAGATTGTTGGGAGCAATAAGCTGACTTTGTAAAAATGCTGCTTAGTAATAAGCAGGCATATACAATGGAATGAAGGCTATTGCTGAGCGCATTGGGTTGCGCCAAAATTGTAAGCCGCCCTGAGTCTCCGGAGAAAGGCATATAAATATGAATTAAAAAAAATAACAGAGAGAAAGAATACAAGAATTATTCCCCTTCTCCTCAACTATAGATTTCAGAAGGGTTTAATGATATCTTGTAATCTCTCAGGGTAAGCCCAAGTTTCTAGAAAATGAGTGTTTACAAACATAATGAAAATAAAATGTTTCATCATGGAAAAGTTATCAGTACTGAGTAGTTGTTTCTGTTTGACTCCATAAGAAATCTATCAAGGCAATTCACTAATTCCTAAACTGGGAAATTTATATTTTTAACAAAAATATTCAACCTATTTCTCATGTACACTAATCGTGTCTCCTTATCTGTTAAATCATCAGTCAGCTGATTATAGGGTTTTTTTTTCAAATTCATTTGCTGACAAATTGATAGTAAAACTACTAATTCATTACATCTCTCACATACGAAGGAAAAATGAATCCTCAACTAATGTATTTAGCCAATGCAGTTGAGAAAGGAGCAGATACACTCAATTACCCCACTAACTAATATATCTCCACTGTTCCCTTACAGGCTCCTCTGGAACTAATTTACTGTTTTGTGGCTTTCCTCATTCTCTTACATTTACAGCAGCCTTCCCTCAATCTGGCCCCTAGACAAGAAGGACTGGTTGGGTTTCTGCAACAAGGTTACAGAAGGCTATTCTGAAGAGATTTTCCACTGGACTTAATCCTAATCTCTTGACACCAAATCGTACTGTGCTGTGTTCACAGAACTAATCCACTAACTAAACTGACTCTAAATCAGCTTCCTACATGCCAGTTTAATATTCTACCTGTCTCACATTGATGGCTCATGTTCAACTTGTTGTTAATTACCTCTCTGATTTAGTGCTTCATGAACCCCCAAACTTTATATATTCACTTGATACATTTTGGTCTGGAGATATAATACGTTGTGCTTCTTCATGTTGAAAGACATGTTGTTCTCTGTCTATCTGAGCTAGATTAAATTGCTTTCTTGTTCTGCTTTTCTAGGTATTGGCCAGCCATCCCACTTTTATGTTATCCACAAATCTGATGAGTATTTCATCAATCCTATCATCCAGGTCACTAATAGAAATGTTGGATAATAATGGCCCCAAGAAAGATCCTTTATTACTGCTCTCCAGCTCAATGTTTCTGAGAGTGGTCAGCCAGTCAGTTAATTGGAAAGAGATTGAATATGTAAATGCCACAGATTTTTTTCCCCTATGTTTTTCAAAAGATGTGACTGTATTCTCCTTACTTTGTGACAAAACAGAAAGACAAAGTAGCAGTAAACAGGGCACCTAGAGACAATTATTTCTGAAAGATATTCACATGACTATCTAATTACAAGATTGAGTTTAAACTTCTTCATGGAGGGCTCTTTCATATAGTGCTGTCTCCACTCCCTAATTCCTTCAAAGCATTTTGAAGTCAGCCATGTGATGCTGCACACTTAAGGACCTCCAAAGGCTGAAAATAGGCAGGGAACATCATGAGTCAATCAGCACTCTTCCCCGCTAAATAACAAGACAGTGCAAAAAAAATCACATCATTTGATTAGAGCCTTTACCCTTATTCCAAAATACCTCTGCCCCTGTTTCTGTTCCCCACAGAAGATGGGAAAATAAATTAGTGGCATTCCCTTCACAGTGTTTTCAATATGTGCTATGTCTGTGTGTGTGTGAGAGAGAGAGAGAGAGAGAGAGACAGAGACAGAGACAGAGACAGAGACAGAGACAGAGACAAACAGAGAGCTCATTTCAAAAAATTTGAGTTACTGGTATGAGAGGAAAGTTTGAAGATGCCATTCTTCCTCCATACAAGTTGACTCTTGTGATTTGCAGCCAGACAGTTTTCCAACAGCTGCAACTGTTGGAAATTATTGTAAGTTGCAACGCAGAAACTCCATGTTTGTTTAGGAGCACCAGGAACAATAGTTAAGTTTAAGACACTAGAAAATAGGGTAAGGCAAGAGTTTGAGGTAGAAAATCAAGCTCTGGGGTTTGGGTAATGATAGTGAAACCAACAAAAGAGCGTGAAGGTAGTTTCATTGACCAAGTATTGAGGAAGGAGTAGCAGAACCTGGGTGCAGAGTTAAAAGATGTGGACCTGGTTTTTCACTCCTGACCACCAAGTTTCCTAAAAATATAGTAGAAAGGTACGGCAGGCAAGATTTCCACACAGAAAAGTAGAGCCCTCCAGCCCTATAGTGTTCCCAAACTGTAGACTGGAAAACAGAATTCAAATTGTTTCACCATGAACTGGAAGAAACTCTATTATTCTAAAAGAAAATATTTTTGTAACTGCTGTAAAGAACATCCGAAGTCACTTCTTTCACTTTCTTTTTCCTTTTTTTTTAAACTGTACTGTTTCTAGAATATTTTTTCCCACATTTTTTGATATATTTATAGTTTATATAGAAACTCATAACAAAAATTATATTTAAAAAAGATCATTGTCCAGGGTAAATAGCATGATTATGCTAACGCCAGATCTATACAAAATGCCACACATGCAGAGCCTCAGACTTTCTCTGCCAGGAACCTGCTTTCTGTATTTGGGGATTTCAATACTTCTGTGCATAAAAGGCATCTGCTTGAGAAAGAAGAAAGGATCACCTATGAGCAAGAGCTTTTTGACAGAGTCCTAATTTCACAGAATCACTTGGTGATAGATAGATAGATAGATAGATAGATAGATAGATAGACAGACAGACAGACAGACACATACATACACACACACACACACACACACATATATATATATATATATATATATATATATATATATATATATATATATATATATATATATATGCCAATGTGGAGAAAAGAATACAGATGAGAGCTTGGCCTGTTTGTGGCAGGATTTTTGTTACATTGCCATAAAGGTTTTGTGCAAAACTACAGTGTCTACCATATTTATTATTTCTTTAAAAAAAAGAACAGCAAAAATTATGGATTGATCCAAGCAATAAATACTTCCTTTAATGACAAATTTAATCAAGGCATGTTTTACAGCCAGCCCAATTCCATGGAGGGAAGTGCTGGAGTAATCCCAAATTTTGAAAAGCAGAAAGCAAAACATTTTTTTTAAAAAGAGGGCTTCTAACAGAGACAATTCACTTTCACAGCACTTTCACTAAACTGATGAAAGCAGCCTCCCGACATGGCAATGCAAGCTCTACCCCTTTTATATAGGCACGCCTGTACAAAAGGGACAGAGCCTGTGTCACATTGGCACAATGCTGCTTTTGTTATTTGTCTACCCCCACCCCTGCAGACACCTCTGGCCTCCAAACTGGGGAAGAGCTGAATTTATGTGTATTTGCATGCACATACAAAGAAAGAAAGGGATGAAGCAATGGAAAAAATACTACAGCCTAAGAAAGCTGTTACTTGAGTCTTAATCAAAGTCAAGGAAATAACTAGATCCCCATTACCTTTCCATGTAGGATGCACTTATTCTATCACCTCTGACTATTTGCCTGAGGATGAGGCCATGCAGAAGAATATCCATTCCCCACCTTTTGACCACCATGGCAATACTTACTTTCTTCTAAGCTTTTAGAGAGTACAAACAGGGATATTTTCACTCAAAAAGTGTCCACTGTTTCTTTCTCTCTCTCTCCACCCAATCTGCAGAAAAGAAATTTCAAATGCTAAAGACCCAGATGGGGTGCTTCCCCAAAGCCAAGTAATGAAGGGAAAGAAAAAGGAGCTGTGGGACCCAGCAGATGGTACAGAAGAATCCAGAAGGCAGAAATACTGTGCATATTTTTTGTTCCAGGACTTAAAGATATAATATCTGTTTGTCTGCTGAATGGATCCACCAGAAATCAATTGCTTTAAGGAAGATTAAAGAAATCACACTATTAGCACTGCGGCTAAAATTATTGAATTTGTCATGGAAAATCATACTCCAATGTTTTAAGGACTCCTCTTTTAAAATGTGTATTGCTTTATTGTGAAGAATTATGGGGTGTTTTTTATTTATTATATTTTTCTCATATGTATTACTTTATAAGTAACACAAGGCAGCAAACATACTTAATACTGTTTCCTCTTCCTATTTTTTCCCACATGAACAAACCTGTGAGGTAGGTTGGCCTGAGAGAGAATGACTGACCCAAAGTGACCCAGCTGGGTTTCAGGCCTAAGGTAGGACTAGAACTCACAGTCAACCTGCTACAATATATATTAGAGAGATCTTGGACATCTTGACAGCTCCAAAAAGACCAATCTAGACTTAGGCATATTTAAAGTATTTTTATAAGTCCTTGGCTCTCTCCTGCTTCAATCCCCTTAAATATTAGAGTCTGAAATAGTGAAGAACAATAAGATAATCTATTTCCAATTAAAGAGAGATAGGAAGAGGCATATAAAGGAACAGGGAGGAAGGAAGAAGGGAAATGAAAAAAAGAAACAGGATGAGGAAGGGCAGGGCAGGGGCGAGGCTACAGCTGCCACAGGTGCTGGCTGACAGGCTATCTTCTGAGGAGCAACTGTTTCAGAGATGTCTATCGAAGGCATCAAGGCTTCCTGGGACAAAGGGACTTTCTGTTTGCATCTGGCACCCTAGACAAATGCAAGAGGGCAGGATAACATGGAGCGGAGCCTTCTATCCATGGAGGACGCAAACTCTGAAAGAGGGGCCCTGATTATAGCACAAGGACATGAGCTCAGAATCTTCTTTAAATCTATCATCTACAGAAGGCTTGTCTTTCTTTCCATTTGGCTTCTCTTATTACACAAACTCTACACATACTTAGGCAAGAAGCAGCATTGTCCGTAGCTGGCAAGAGAAGCAATGATGGGGGTTTTCTAACTGGAGATGTACTACAGAGGCACCCATGCATTTGTAAATACAACAGTTTTCCCTGTACATCTGTGTTTTCCCAAGACAAATGAGCCATGGCATGGCTAGGCTGTTGAAAGACCTCATTCAGGGATAAGGTACAGCAGCTTAATGGTAAGGAAAGGGGATTTTCTTCCATATTATGATATGGGATAATATATTTCTGAAATACATTTTTAATGTAGCCCATGCCCTGGATCTGAACTTTAGTCAGTCCTAACTGAAACTTAAAACATCTTTTCCTAAACAAGCCTTCCTTCTCATTCCTGCCCTTCCCTAACATGGTCACCCATTAGAGTTTATTAATCACTGTCCTTGTTTTACTATGAACAAACAATCCATAATTCCATTACCCATAGATTTGAATCGGTGCACAGAGCACAAGTATATTTGTGTCAGAACTCAACAGAACTAATCTAGATCTAGGACAAAAGCTGAATTCAATATTATTGAGAATATTTTCAGAATTGTGATAATCAAAGATTGGTTCAAACTAAACTATATTTTCCCAAGTGACTATTCATAACAAAGGAAGGAAAATAAATGTTCCGTGTCACACCTAAAGGAAGCCCCCTTCCTCTCTAACAAACATGCAGGAAAACACAGCTAAGTATTTTATATTTAATGCAGGCCGTACCCCTTTACCCAACATTTTTTATTCTGCATAGTGGTATTTTCAAGGGAAGGCAGATGAGCTTCCCCTTTTCCAATTTGCACAAGTAAACAACTTGGCACTGTAAAAACCTAAGCAGGGATTATATTCCCCCAGACCGCTGAAATTCCTAAATATTTCTCCATTCCAATGTCTGTATAAATTCTCAGTCATTCAGGTCATGGTTGTCCCAAAGGATGAGAAGCGAAACGACTCCAAGGAAAAACAAGAAAGCCTGGTTGCCTCCTGAAAAAGCACCTTTGGGACAACTATGACCTGGATAACTGAGAATCTCTACAGACTTATACAATTTGCGATGAACACCCTTTGAATGGTGTGGGAGTAGGAATGGATTTCCAGAGCGAAAAACTGCAGACTACAGGAACCAGGAGCACTACTCAGCTGACCCTGAGGATACAGATAAACCTCCAAGTGCTTCAAAGACCCTCTAAGAGGTTACAAATGACCAGCTGTCTGCAAGGAATATAAATCCTTCCATTCCCCACTATCCTGTCAGAGCTGAAGAAGTTTCTTGAGTGAGAAGCGAAATATCTTCCAAAAAAAAAAAACCCAGTTGCCTCCTGAAAAAGCACCTTTGGGATCTCCATTCCAATATTCCAGGCTTCCGGGTCAGCAGTCTAATAAGTGACTACCGAGGGAAAATCTGAGCTAATTGTTCAGCACCCAAGGGACGCATGCTTTAACCAAACCACACCCATTCCTCATGCTCCTAAAAATTTCTTCTCAAAGGATGTATCTGTTCCGCCTCCCTTTTTAGGATCAGAGAAGCGAAAATCAGAAGATATGAAAGGAATTTTTCCCTAACCACATACTGCCAAGCTTAGCCTCCTTGCCAGGAAGACAAAGGGAAGTGTTGGCACAAGCTTTCTTGCTTTTAAGCAAAAGGATTAACAACTCTGCCAGGAGACAGAAACAGTGTTAATGTCCCACATCACATCCCCAGCTACTGCTTGTCGCCAAACTTCCATCAATTCTCTTGGACTGCGGAGAATTCACTCATTCTTCCTTTCTCTCTTTTGCGCACTCTCCCTGCAGAGTGAGTGTCTCTGCTCAAAGGAAGTAGCCTCTGATTATAATAAGTCTTTTAAATTAAGTCCCTTTTAATGTATTTAAATGTTCAAGCATAATAGCCCACTAACTAGCACAGATATTGGATTTTAAAAGCAACAAGGAATCAATGCAACCAATGAACCCTTAGTCCAGTGAGTCACACAGGAACCCGTCTGCAATAGTTTGCAGCTAGTGGGATTACCAGGAGCTGAGCTCAGGTCAAGAGAGTCCTGTCTTTATCTGTTAAGTCTCCTGAAACAATGTCTTCAGTTTCTCCCAACGATGTTTTTGTGACTCTAGCAGTAACAGCTGCTTCATACGGCCACTTTTCTCAAGGTGCCTGTTCATCCCTATCAGTTCTGCATCTCTAGGGTAACCACTTAGGAAGGACAGGGTGGAATTTTGTTTGGAAGATCTGTCTATTAGAAGGAGGATATGAAGGTCCAGAGTTTCCTGGGTGGATCAGGTAACTGCTGAAAGGAATATTCTCCTCATCTAGTAAGCTCAGTCAGACAGCTGTTACAGAAAAACAGCTGCACTCTCAATGTCCCCCTTGAGTTCCACCCACACCACTACTTCAAGGTTGAAGCAAAAGATACTACCCACTCTACAAACTAATACAAATTCATATTCAGAAGGCCTATTTGCCACACTATTGGCATACATGCCAGGGCTTTCTTTCCTGTATCTTTTCTTTAAGGATTTGTTTAGAATTTTTTTCTTAGTATTGCAAATGGTTTACAAAATCTTTAAATACACACATACACACATTTCCCTTACCAATCAACTAATCTGGGCGTTTCAGCAGAGGCTGCCATTGCCCTTTTGCTATACATTTGCTTTATCAGCCCTTCAAGAAAGTCAATCGAATTGGCAAGGATGAAAGAGAAAATGTAGGAACTATATAAGGGTACATGGAAACTATTACACTCAGGGGAAATTTGTCAGACAAAAAACAATCATCAGCAATCACAAGGGATACATAACTGAATGCACAGCACATTGTCTCAATAGTTTCATCAATCGTCCTCCCACACTTCCTTTACAGAGTTGAACATGTACAACCCTTGCAGAGAACTATTTAAAATTTGCAATTTGAAACTCAAGTGGAAAAGCAAATGGTAGAAACAAGACACCTGCCTCTTCAGACCAAGCATTGATCAGAAGGAGATGACAATCTGCTACCGTTTCTCCCATCTTCATGGCACCAGACAAAACTACTTGCACTGTAACATTTATTATATAGTCTACTTTGTTCGGAGGCTACCTGACATTATATACTTTTTTTGGATTGGAGAAGAGAGGAAAAATGAAGATTAGATGCTCAAAGCTTAGAAGGAAAAAAATAGTCTAATTTTGAAACTAAAGCATGACCAAACCATTTGAACAAAACAGTAAGAAATTCAGGTTAGTAACTGAAAAAAATTGTAAAATTAGATCTTATTTTTTCCTCATCATTCAACATCCCTATGTTGAAAAACCAAAGCTATTAAGGTACATAACTGAGAAGGCCTCATTTTCCTGAGCGACTGGGAGATTTGCTCTGCATAATACAATCTTTTCTTTGTATAAATAATCCACAATAGCATCACAATCCATGTATGTGCATTCATAGTCATATCTGAGCCATACCTCATAACTTCAGAAATGTGCCTGCTTTCCTAGCCAGCTGTAGAAAATTTAACTCATGAAGCAGCTGTGAGATCCTCTGAGTAAAATCATTCCAGGCAATAAATTCTGACAGAGCAGACCAAAATCACTGCAGGTAGCAAATGATAGGAGGCCTGGGAGAGCAGGTGTTTTGCACGCCCCCCCCACCCCCACCCCTCATAGCTGATTTGAGTTAGGCCTTTTGTGTAAAATGGCAAACTCTGGCTATTCCAAATAAAGATGTGGAGCCAATTTTAAGGTATGGTTCCTAATTATGACACTGGCCTGAAAGCTACATCCTGATATCTGTTCCTCTTAAACCTGATATTTCCCCTACACCTGTTATTTGCCTGTTAAAAGTTAGTTTAATTCTTTTTTAATTATTTATTGTTCTTGTTGTTTTAGTTGTGAGCCACCCCGAGTCTTCGGAGATGGGGCGGCATACAAGTCTCATTAAACAAACAAACAAACAAACAAACAAAAGTGGGGGATATTTCTGTCCCCATTTTAAGTACAGAGTTGTGAACAAGACGTTTGGTTGCAAAAAAAAATGAAGCAGCAGCAGCAACTTTACTTGTAAAACATGACACCTAGGTTTCCACAATATTATAGTACTACATCGTTGGGGTTTCACACCTTTTCTAGTATTGTGCAGCTATGGCTTGAAGTGAAGAGCTTCAAGATCCACTCTTTTCAAACTCCGCTCACAAACAAAACATTCATTCTCTACTTACAATAGATCTACAATGGGTTGAGCACATCTCCTAAAGTAACCCTCAGCTTGGCCTTGGGCCAGCACCAGCCTTCCACATCCACCAAATGGGAAATCAGCATCTTGCTTGCTCTCAATCTGCAGCAGTAAGAAATAGATTCCCCCTTTCCTGCCCTGAAAATCACAGCATACAGACTGATAACGCCAAGGAGCGAAAGAGACAGAGCAAATTTGGTGTACAGAATGTTCCATCGCTATGGGCACTGTGTCATAGAAAGGGAAGCCTTCTCTGCTGGCTGAGGAACAAAGTGGCATAACATCCAGTTATTCCCCAGCTAATGTGTGACAGGAAGGTGACCTTGGGCAAATAAATGCCTCTGTTTTTTCTTTAATAACATGGGAACTTTCTGATGCTCCCTGGCATCATGGAATGATGGGGGAAGTCTCTTTACTGTACTTGTGATGTCTGGATGTTAGTGATGATGGAAAATATACCTAAAAGGAGGGAGAATTCAAGAAACAATGAATAATGACTAATTCAGTGACAGAAGTGGAATACAGCCGCCTAGGAAATGGCAAAGCCACATTCACATGCATTTTCACACAGCACTGTCTCAAACTTTTGACAACAGAGTCAGACTCCTTCTTGTGTCCAAAGCTGCAGCTGCTGCTCTTTTCCTTCTTAATTTTGTTCCCTACATTACACTGTGCATCTCATAAATTCCTTTCTTTGGGCATAAAACTAAAAATAAATAAAAGTGTCAATACATGTTTGCGAATGTGTATCACACAGGAAGACAAAATGAGGAAGTTAGGACTAGCTGTCAAATGCGCACGTGGCAAACCCCAGGATCTTTTGCTGTTGCAATGCAAACATTGTCTCCTGCAGAAATGTTGATTCCCATAAATGACCATGTGCATTTACTATACCCATAATTTTGTACAAGAATCCTGCTCTTCCCAATGACTAATTCAGCCCATCTTCACACTCCAGTGTATACATTTAGCTACTCTGTGCCTTTCCCTCTGCATTCTTATTCACGAGGAATTACGATGACTTCCACACTGGAATATACTTGTAATCTTAGAAAATTAGAAGCTTAACTGAGGGAGGGAAGAAAAAAGATCAAAAGCAAGAACCAGCTCAAACTTCATCACATTCCTTAATTCAGAACTCATACTAGCATGTCTCCGCCTTTTAAATGCCCCCTGCTAGGTTGGGTGCTTCATGCAGAGCCCTGCCAGAGCTCTAAATACAATTCTGCCAGGTTGAAGATGCAGTTAATAATGGCTGTGTTTACACGGGGAATATCCAGCTGTAATTATAGGAATGATGTTATGATAACTGGAAATCCATGTTCTGTGGAGATATTGGGGAAACAACATACAGTTGTTTGTTAATTATGAACAACAAGAAGCCTTTGTGTAACTGTGGAAGGATGAGTTCCCTCTGCTTTGTGGACTTTGGCCCACAGATGGTTTAAATCATGTACATCAGGGTATTCTTAGCCTGTTTGTGCACAGTTATCAAAGTTCCTGGGTTCCTGCTGACACAGCAGAGTCATCGTCCTCAGGGAAATGTGTCTGCCTGGTGTAACAGAGCCAAATGCATGCAACAACACTGCATATTATGATTTTAAAAAATAAAGTAGCACAGCAACTTAATGGAAAAAGCCATCAGAGAAGAAATGATGCTTAGTGCAATTTCTACGGCAGCCCAAATCCCTAAATCTGAAGGAAGCTTTGCTTTAGGTGCACCTTAATAACTGACCAACTGACCAACTTTGCTATTTATCTTTGGACGCTTACTGAATCAGTTTTATGAGATGAAAAGAACCTAGTTCACAAGAAACATAAACTGCACAGAAAAGGGCTCCTACTATGTAGAATAAGATTGCACATTAAAATGCAGCCTTCTTACGAGTACCCACAAAGAAAGGAAGTAAAGACACTCCAGATGAAGTTTGTCCTCAGAAAATGAGTTTCGGGAGTCACAAGGAAGTATGCACGTGGATATTACTTCATTCTTTTTAATAATGTGAGGCTGAGGCACAGGGATTTTTTTCCCCATTTTATGGGCCAGTAGGACTCTACTAAACAACATAACAAGACCTCCAAGGGTCTTACCTTTTTTATCCTGCCACTTCGTGTACCAGCAAAAACAACTGTGTGTCCATGGTAGTCATAAGCAGCCACTGATGTCATGCCATCTTCCTTGTCCACAAAGAGTGGCACGCCTTCGATTGTGACAGTTCCACCCAATGGTTGGTTAAAATCTTGTCCGCAGAAATTATCATCTATTTGCAAGGGCTGTAGAAAAATATAGGAGTAGAAAAATAGAAAGAGATTAGTTGTCTGATACTGTTTCAGCTCACCAGGTAGTATAATTATTCCATGACTAAAAGGATCTCAACTCTTCAGGATTATCATCAATAGGGAAATTGGTGATAGTAATGACAGTAATTCTTTATCAGTTGAAAAGTATATGCAACAAGTTCCTAATGGCTAGGAGAAAACATCTTCCCTCCTCACGACTGCATGCAGTTAATTCTCACCATATACCAAGTAAGCAACACTTACTTGGTGTTAAAATGATTTGAAATTAATCAGAATAAAATTATGCACATTTAAAATAAAGTTAGGTTCAGGGAAAAGAGAGGGGGAGGGAGGGAGGAGAGGGAGGGAGGGAGGGAGGGAGGGAGGGAGGGAGGGAGGAGAGAGAGAGAGAGAGATTTCTACCAGTATAAAAATGCCTGCTGAACAAAAAAAGTCTTAAGTGTAGATTTTCAATGGCTGATCTTAAGGACTGGGAAAGTTCATGCAGGTTTGTTTTGTAATTATAGGATATCATCCAAGGTTTAAAATGGGCCTGGGAACACATGGAAACCTGTACAAAAGATACAGGATTCGTGTTATTTTCTCTAAAAAAAATTTACCCTTGCAATAACTGAGCAGCTGAATTCCATACTAGCTGAAGTTTCCAGTGTCTCCTTAAAGACAGCTTCCTTTGCAATATATTATGATACTCTGGTCTGTAGTTGGTGTGATCAGCAAATTTCAAGGTTGCATTGAACTGAGTAGAAACCCCAAGCTGATCCCTCAGTAAGAGTATAGTTTTCAACACTATATTTATTACCTTCCCATCCTCACACTCTCCTTCTAGGAGAACTAGTCTGTCCCCATCTGAATTAAACTTCAGTTCCTTTGCCCTAATTCATCCTCAAATTTGGGATTTTTATAACTTCCTTGCAATTAGTTAGAGAAAACAAAAGCTGAAGCTGTTGTCCTATCACCTCTACAATGATAATTAAAGCAGTCCTGGCTTCATTTACTGACAGATATTATTACTGCAGTACAGGCATTAAAAAGCGTGGGATCAAAATATAACTCTGAGCTTCATCATGTGACAACAATCATGATCCAGGGATGGAATAATGAAATGTATGCAGCCATAAAAAGGGAACTCATTCATTATAATACCATGAATCCAAATCCTACCCCATCAGCATGATGTGAGAATTGATGGTATCAAAGACTAATGAGAGGTCAGAAAGAACAAATAGATACATTTCCCAATGTATCCTATGGAATAAAGCATTCACAAGGATGAAACCCATTTATTCTAATCCTACTTATCTGTTTTAAACATTTGTGTAGCTGCTCATCTTAAAACCAAACTCTGGGAGGCTTATAACACACAAAAACAAAATGCACAATCATAAAAGCAAAAATGAACAGTAAAAAAAAACACAGAAAAACTTGGCACCACAATAAAAGTTCCCACAACTTCTTCATTTAACTCTGACCTCACCCTATTCTAGTGCTTGAGGGAAGAGCCAGATTTTAAGTGCTCTTCAGAAAGTTTAAAAGGTGGAGGTCAGATATCAAAGGAGAAGGAGGAAGTGATTAAGAAAATTTTGGAGTGTTCCAAAATGAGTAGATTGACATTTGAAATTAGACATCAAGAAGAAAACCAGTTTTTTAAGATATGGAGTATGTTTTATCAAAGGCTAGATAAAAAAAAATTGGTAATATATGGATATGATGGTGATAAACACAATTGCTGAATGAGAATATAATATTGAGACTATAATATTGTAGAGAGTCGACAATAATAATGTTGGATAATAGAGGAGACGGTTTAGGTAAGGTATGAATTAAAATGGGCATTGGGACTTACCTGATACGCCCTTTCTCCGTGAGCTACATAGAGCATCCAGAGATGGGAGGTGCTGCAGTCTGTCTCTTGGAAAGGCTGGGCTTAAAGCTGAGGACGCTCCTCCTCCTCCACGTGACTCCTCCGTTGCGTCCCCAGTTTTGCAAAGCCGAAGTACAGGAATAGACGACTTCAACAATAAACCCTAAAAAGACCCTGGTCGGAAACAGGCCCGCCCACCAGACGGAGAAGAAGAAGGGAGGGGCTGGATGCTCTACGCAGCTCATGGAGAAAGGGCATATCAGGTAAGTCCCAATGCCCATTCTCCCTGAGCTGCTGCATCCAGAGATGGGACATACCAAAGCTGGGAAGTGTCCAAAGGGAGGGACTCCATCAGAAGTAAAGGCAGGACTGGAGCTGAAAGAACCTGTTGTAATACTCACCTGCCAAAGGCAGCGTCCATGAGAGGCAAAAGATCGACTTTGTAATGATGAAGAAAAGGAGAGGCCGAAGCCCAAGTGGCTGCCCTACAAATCTCCTCAATAGAAGCTCGGGTAGCCCAAGCCGCTGTGGTAGCCGCACTCCTTGTGGAGTGAGCCGTAAGACCTCGTGGCACAGGCAAAGACTGTGATTCATAGGCCTTCGCAATGGTGGCCCGCAGCCACCTACCAAGGGTGCAAGAGGAGACCCTCAGCCCAAGGGAGTTAAGCTGGAACAAAACAAAGAGAGCCTCAGAACGACGGTGGGCAGAAGTACAATCAATGTAGATACGCAGTGCCCATCTAACATCCAATGTGTGCCACCGTCGCTCGAGGCGTGACGAAGCGAACACAAAATTGGGGAGTACCAGCTCCTGTGCCCTATGGAAAGCGGAGGTCAGGCCTAAGGACAACCCTGTTCTCATAGAAAATGCACAGCTCCTTACGGATAGAGAGTGCCACCAGTTCTGAGATGCGCCTCGCTGACATAATGGCGATGACAAAAACCTCCTTGTAGGTTAGAAAATGGAGAGAAGTGCGTAAGGGTTCTGGGCGGCGAGAGAGAGAGGGGGGAAATTTTTGTTTACTGCGGGTTTCAATCAATAGGGGATCAAGCACCGTTCCAAACAGCTTGTCCTCTGATATAGGGGCTGATGCCAAACGCATTTCTGCTTAACGTCGGCCTGCCAGTGACGGAGCCATAACAATCTCCGGGACGCTATTTGGGAAGCAATAGCTCGGGAGGAAACTTAACCGCCTAGAACGTGGCATCGGCTGAAAATTCTGCAGCCGCAATTAGCTTTGCCACATCCTGGTGGGCCCTGATATTAGATGGGGGGATTGTGTCATGGAGGTGGCGGAGCCATCTTATGGAAGCTCGGGTAAAGAAGAGGCAGACGTGGTGGCCTTAATGGCCCAGGTGGTTGAAACGTGAACCCTACAGAGAGCCAACTCCACCCGTTCTTCCTCAGGTTTGAGGGCCTCTTCCGCTTCTGATGGAATGGTTGAGGAGGAAGTGAGAGCTATGATGGGTTCATCCACTTCCAGGGTTTTCAATAGGGTAGAGAAGTCAGGTGCCAGGATGAAGAATTTTTTGTCCTGATTTGTAGGGGCGGGATATGCGGCTGCAGTGGCCCATTGCTCCTGAAGCAAGTTTGAGAACATATGTGGTATCGGAATGACAGCAGCCTCATAAACGGGCTGAGTAAACACAAGATCATCTGCTATCCCGGGGTAGGAGAAAGATGCAGAGTGGGTTTAGGGGTGTCCAAGCCTGCCGTGTTTTTTGCCTTAAATAGCAGGGATTTAAAAAGGTGGGACTGAAAAGTCCCGAAAAAACTGGAATATCCGGATGAGCCCTTCATCATCGGACATCCCCCGTTCTAAAGGGTCAACTTCCGAGGGCACCTGATCGGTAGTGCGAATTGAACCCTCCTCCATACGATCGATTAGATCCAGAGGCTTCCCCAACCTCGCATGCATATTGCGGTCCGGGGTCAGAGTGAAACAAGTGAGGGCTGGGAGGAAGTACCTGAAGGGGCTCCACAAGGCTCATGGGATGACGTGACACCGAGCCGCACTCAGATACAGTGGATCTAGCTTGTAAGGCTTGTTGGACGCCAGCTGAGATGCCTCTTTGTAGCTGCTTCCACCCAGGTTTTGATGTTAAGAGGAATGTCCTCCGGGGGTTCTTTCTCCCTTCGAAGGCCAGCAGCTGTCGGAGTGAAGGTGGCCTCTGGAGCCCTTTGTGAAGTGGGGGGGGAGAGACCACAGCTGGGGGAGCACCTACTGGGTAAATCTATGAGAGTAGGTTGAACCTGGACCTGAGATGTGGAAGGAAGTTGAGAGGGAGATGAGGCCTGAGCAACTGCTCTAGTGCGCCTTGCTACTTGCTTTTCGGTGGCCTGATGCCGTCTGTGTGCATCCTTTTCCGCAGCCTTGGAGGGCTTTTTGGATTTGTCGTGGTCCTTGGAGGACGCTCTAGTCCTGGGATTATAATTGCTTGACATGATAACTGGTATAATTAAGAAAAATGAGGCAATTAGAGAAGAAAAAACCCCAATGACTTGGAGGTTGAGAATTTACACCTCAGGAGTCTGACCCTGAAAGGGCAGGGGGTCCTGGGAAAATACAAGTTTGTCCCCCTATATATATTTTTTTGAGGGGAGGAAGCTATATACAATGGTATGCCAGGAATTAGAATTAATGAATATATACAACTAGGAGGTAATTACAGGAGAGAAAAAGGATATATATATATATGTATGTTTTCGTAGATTTTCACGGGTAAAGGTATGTAGATCTTGGTGTATTCGGGTCTTGTCCCGTGTAAGATTGAGAATACCTTGGTGACGTTTCGACGAAATCTCATCCGTCATCTTCAGGCTGGTGTCTTCAGCTTCGTTCTCCTGGGAGAAGTGTGTGATCGTGGCTGTTTTTCCCTTTTAAACTCTAGAGTTGGCTGTGTTGTTACTTCTTGATTGGTTTGTGGAGTTGATGTATGCAGATTGGATGGCTTTTTCCTGAGACCCTGTGTGGCTGAGGTGCTGGCTGTGTGTCTCTCAAAAGGCTGAGAGACACACAGCCAGCACCTCAGCCACATATGGTCTCAGGAAAAAGCCATCCAATCTGCATACATCAACTCCACAAACCAATCAAGAAGTAACAACACAGCCAACTCTAGAGTTTAAAAGGGAAAAACAACCAAGATCACACACTTCTCCCAGGAGAACGAAGCTGAAGACACCAGCCTGAAGATGACGGATGAGATTTCGTCAAACGTGCCAAGGTATTCTCAATCTTATAATACAAGACTACATATATATGTATATATGTATTTTTTTTAGTGGCTATAATATATATATAAGAACTTTGAATGGCTTCCTCCTTTACTCTCCTTTTTTTTAAATAATGGTTTGTAGTTTTATTCTTCTTTAATTATTTATTTATTTATTTATTTATTATTATTATTTTGTAATATAAAACCAATCAGAATTCGAATTCAGAACCCCTCAGACCTGATCCCCATTAGGGGCTACCAGATCTACATATATACACAGATATCTCCACTGGGCTGTACAATGCCTGGATCAGATAACAATAAATTTATCAGATTGAAAACCATGTGCAATAATCAGCAATGTAATCCCGGTTCCCAAGAAGGGAAACCTAAGGGAAAATAACCACAGGCTTAAATGGTATCAAAATGGCTGCCGCCTCATGGGGCGCTCACCAACAGCAGCCAGCCAGAAGGGAGAAGAAATAATTCACACCGCCCAGTCTGCTAAAAAGCAAAACAGATAGCGGGAAGGGCAGGGTCTAAACCTCTCTGCCCTGAGGGCGTTCTGCAGGGGGAAGCCTCGAAACCAGTAAATACAAATTAATACGTTTTAGAGCGATCGGGTGAAAAAAACAAAATGGCGGACGGACTAATGGTGAGGGAGAAAAGTACCCAGCTAGCGGAGGAGGCTCCAGGCAGGCGAGCCACAGGAAAAAACACAAAACTAAAGGACTGAAAGGGTAAAAGGGCAATTAAGAAGCTGAGGAAACGATTCCTGGAAGGGGAGGAGAGGCGAGGCACGAGGCCTCAGCCTCGCTGCGAGACGAATGAAAAGGATCCAAGAAAAAAAGAATCACTGGGTAATAAAACACAAAGAGTATACAAGGGAGAAACCCCAAAGGGATTTGATGATACAAGCCTGAGTGATTTAAGAGGAATTCAACTGCTCCGACCAGGAGAAGATACAAGCCCCAACCTTACACCAGAAAGGCTGAGCTAAAAACTGGGGACGCAACGGAGGAGTCACGTGGAGGAGGAGGACCGTCCTCAGCTTTAAGCCCAGCCTTTCCAAGAGACAGACTGCAGCACCTCCCATCTCTGGATGCTCGCAGCAGCTCAGGGGAGAATGTATAAGCTTTTTGAGATTTTTTTCAAATAGATAATAGGCGGTTGTATTGTTGTTTATTATCTTTTGTTTGTTCTGTATATTTTTTTGCCTTCCGCAATGGATAGTATTGATGGTAAGGGGATGGCACCAAGATTTGTAACCGACCGACACACTTGAAATTGACATTGGTTTGTGTTTTTTGTGTTATGTTTATCTTGTCTGTCTTGGAAAAAATAAAAAAAAATTATAAAAAAAGATATCAAAGGAGAAGATGCTCCATAGGACAGGGGCTGCAACATTCAGTAATATAAAACAGTAATAAAATCAATGTAACATTTATATATTGGATCTTTATCCGCAGTTCCTTCAGGATCCTAAAGAGGCATATACAGCTCTCACTCTTCTCATTTCTCCCCACAACAATCCCGTAAAGAAAGACACAGCTGAAATTTACTGGGTTAAGAATACGCAGTGAAACTCTGTTGCCACAGATAGGCCTTAAACTTGGATGTCTCTAGTAGTAGTCCAATTCCACCACTACACCACATTGAGTCTTCCATTTCTAGTTTTAAAAGTTCCTTTCAGAAGGAGTTAGGGAAAATGAGTTTCAAAAGGGACAGAATGAATCCAAAATTCATGTCTCATGAACTCTGAAACTTCCAGTAGATTTGATCTTTGAAAAGCTTAGAGCAAACTGCTGCAAAAAATATAACAAGAGACATTATTGCCAATGCATGCTGTCTAATAAAGCCAAAGAATAACAAGGACATGTTAGCACAATATGCTTCAATGATTATAGAAAAGCCTTTGAGTATGGCAGCCATGAGAAGCTGTGCAATTGCTTAGGAAAATGGGACCCCCAGACTATCTCATTCTCCTCTGCAAAACCACCAGACAGGAAGCCAGAGTCACGACAGAACATGGTGAAACAGATTGGCTCCAGGCCAACAAAGGAGTGAAATATGGTTGTATACTTTCCTACTTGCATCAGATGTCATGAGGGAAATTACACAATCAGCTTATATGATTACAACATAATTACAACATTACACACACACTGTCATTTTTATGTCATTCAAATTTGTAAGACATCTATATCTAGAGTCTTTATTCTTTGGACATACACATAATTTAGACCAGTGGTCACCAACCGATGGGCCGTGGCCCACTGGTGGGCCATGAGAAAATTTTGGTGAGCCGCAATCTCACCCCCAGAGCACCCCCCCCAAAGCAATTAATCCAGGCTGCGCAGAAACACAAGGCTGCGCTGCCCACATGGCCTGCGGGAACCTTCCCCGCCCACTCACTCCTTACCCGGCAAACTTGCCTGCTAAATTGCTATTTTTCCTTTTTCCGACCATCAGCTGTTCTGCTATGCCAGGAGATTTAGATTAGCTAGGAAGCAGGAAATGGTTGGATTTCTTGCTTTCTAACTAGTCTTTAGATCTTTGGCTCTGCTTTTAAGCACAGCCGAACCTCCCTTAGGACTGAAGGTTCTATTATTCAGTGAAGACTCATGGCAAGCAAATTCTATGTGACAGACTGAGCTAGCCGATGGCAGATAGATAGATCACTGAATGATTCTGTGAGCAACTCAATCTGTCTGCCTGCTTTGCCTGATTTTGGGTAAAAGTTGCTCTTTTTTTAATAAAAAATTCAATATTTACATACATGGTGTGTTGTGAGTTAATTTTGTGAGTTTGCTTGCAAGCAAATTTTATGTGACAAACTGAGCTAGCCGATGGCAGATAGATAGATCTCTGAATAAATCTGTGAGCAACTCTATCTGCCTGCCTGCTTTGCCTGATTTTGGGTAAAAGTTGATCTTTTTTTAATAAAAAATTAAATATTTATAATATTTACATACAAGCCATGCCCGGCCAGCCACATGACCACCAAGCCACACCCATAAATTAGGCCACGCCCACAGAACCAGTTATTGGTCCCTGGGATTTAAACTTATGAGTTTGGTGGTCCCTGAGGTCCAAAAGGTTGGCGACCCAATTTAGACCATTGTAGGACAGAAACGAAACCGATGAAATATAATAAAACCAGTCAAATAAGTCATGATCCAATACATGCTCCCTCTTCACATGCCTGACTTCATGGTAGATATTTCCTGGTTTCTAATCAACATGTAAAGCATAAGTACATGTTCTGCATTTTAAATTAATATCAACAATCAGGCTGTACACACATTTATTTTATTCCTGATTTCATCATACAAAGACCAACCTTAAATTCTTGTCAATTTGTCATAATAATAGATTAGTCAAGATACTAGGCCAAGGGTCTTCAAACTTGGCAAATTTAAGACTTGTGGACTTCAACTCCCAGAATTCCTGAGCTAACATGACTGAAGAGGAATTCTGGGAGTTGAAGTCCACAAGTCATAAAGCTGTCAAGTTTGAAGACCCCTGTACTAGGCCTTTGGTCTCCATATTCCTTTTCACAGATCAAAAAAGTAAAGTCTTCCTCAAGTAAAGTTCAACCCCTGATGATTTCACAGACATATCCATGAAGGGGATAATACTGCAATGATTTGTTTGCTTTTGGTTTCTTCAGGATGTTTTTTTCAACTTCCCAATTTAGTACTCAGCCCTGGAATTTCCTGGTGATTTCCAACAGCTAACCTAGTCCAACTCTGTTTAGGTTTTCATGGTCAGCCAATTTGTTGTCTTCTTCCTGGAGATCATGCAAATTCCTAAAAGCAGCAACAAACACACAGGGCTGCTGTAGGTTTTAAAATGAAGACTACCCATGAATGGAGTGATTTCCTTGTTAATTGTTCTTTATACTTTTTTGCTCATTTAATGTTTTTTAAAGAACACTTACCGAGGCAGCTGCCAACTTTGCCACTGAACTGAAATACAGAGAAGTGAAGCAGAATGGATTCTAACTAGGAGGTACTCATAAATCACAATTCCACTGATTAAAAAAAAAACTGTGTTCAACAAACCAAAAATTCCAACACACATACACATGGAGAGGAAAAAGGGTGGATAAGAAATGGGAATGTGAGCAGCCTTCCTGTTTCAAACATCTTCCATATTATTCATCTTGTTCAGATGGCTTCAGAAATAGGTAGAATTGTTTGGACTAACAGCACCATAAATGCAAGGCAGCAGCGGCTGCCAGTTTAAGCAGAAGAGCAATGTCTTCTGCCACCTGTTATTACTGTTACTGCATCACCCTCATCACTCCATTATCATCATCATGGATTTATAATTCACTATACTTTGTACCAAAGAAGAAAACTGATTCCTCCAAGAACAGTTCACTTTAAGAAATTATTCCAGGAAGAAAGAAGAGTACAAGGAAGGGAAAATAAATAGATTCAAAATAAGCAGGTTCCAAAATAACTGGGTTGAAAGGCTGCAAAGGGCCATTAAAGGATCGTTCTAGTCAGCATGAGCAAGAAGGTGGCTTGTTTTTTTTTCCTGTTCCAACCTGGGGCCTAAGCTTGTTTTCATTTAAACTCCTACAGAGAAGAGGATAGGTATTGAAAAGCAGGAAAGGCATTGCTAAGTATTTATCTTTCTGTTAAAAGAGCCAAATTCTTCCATTAAGCCTGTACGGTATGTACATGTTTTAACCAGCAGCAATTGAGAAATTATTCTTGGGTTTGTCTGATAATCTCAAGGGTTTATTATACAGTATGTTCTTAGCATTTACAGAAAACAGCCCAAGAGAAGTTGCACCCTGTAATTCCATATCTGAATTTTTTTTCCAGTTCTCCCCCAGGTTGTGCCTCAATGGGGAATATTGTATCTCCTCAGTTGTAAGAGGAATCTGCTTGCAAATGGCAGGTGCAGATGGGCTATAGAATCTGCCCATATAGATTTCCTTCCACATTTTCAGAAAATTGATCTATTTCCCATTTCTTCTTCTCAGCTGCTGTCCCTTATTTCTGCCCAAATATTTTTCTGTATTAAACAGATATTTGCATCTCTCTCATATCAAAGGACTCAGCATCTTATAATTTAGAAATTAGATTAAAAATTGATAGAATGAAAACAATCAACGCAGTCCAAAACTCCCCACACAGAGAAAATCCAAAAACTATAAGGGCAGCCCAGGGCCACTACCTGCACCAACTATCCATCAGAATAAAATTTTATGAAAAAAAGCAAGGCGGGAGCTTTATACATCAGGAGGAAAGGAATTCCATAATAGGGGGCTACTGCCTAGAACAGCAGCCCCCAACCTTTTGGGCACAAGGGACCAGATCTGTGGAGAAAGGTTTTTCCGCAGACCGAAGGTGGCATGGTTTTGTGTGCTGCCTGCATCCCATGGATGGGCTTCATTGGTTTGCATGGCCCGGTTGCTGGCATACCGTGGACCTGTGCTGGGTCACGGACCAGGTATTGGGGACTCCTGGCCTAGAAGATTGCCCCCCTCTTTTCACTCACTGGGTGGGATAAAAAACTAAGAGAGGTCTCTCACTAAACTCCAGGAAAAAAATCAATTTGGACAGGGAACGGAACAGACACTGTTTACAGAATAACTAAGAGGCTTTCAGAAAAGATAAGGAAAAATACATGCAGAGTAGATTCAGAGAATGTGCTCAGCACACTACAGCTATGTAGATAATGACAAGGGACAAGCATTTGTTGATAAACTATGGAATTAAAATTCTTGGGAAAAGCTGGGTTACCAGATCCACATTAACCCTAAATACCAAACAATGAAGGAAAAACTACATGCAACTTTACCTTTAAGGCAGATTCTCAGTTTATCTGGATAGTTTACCAGAATGGATTAATTTTAGGATGAGAAGCTTTTATTTATTTAACCAGCATTTCCAAATTACTATAATTTATATATAGATGTATTTCTGTACACCCAACTCATTGGGTTCAAAACACAAAAGAGCCAACAGCAATAAAGTCCCTAGACAACACACAAGGGCAGAGTAGGGGGGAGGTGTCCTTCCAAAGCAAGTACAACAGGGAGGAGGCAGAAGAGGTTGAGTTTTCAAAGTTAATTATCATAATAAATAATATAATACATACTACTTAAATAGTATTTCCTTAAAACTCCCACATGTCCTCTCAGCACCCAAAGTGGAATAGGGGGAACCTAATCTATAATTGTCCCATATCCTGCAATGAAGAACAGTCTGTTTTTAATAACAGTCTTACAAGTTAATGAGGTGGGGGAATGTTCATCTCTTGACAAGTTTTTTAAAAATTTGTATCCCTTTGCCTCTAAATGTTATCAGAGCTTAAATGTGGGTCATACTGATATTTAAGGGAGTCTGACCTAATTGGATGCAAATTACTTTTTTCACACTGGGACATCACAAGATGTTCTTTTTTTAAAAAAATGAAATAAATGAAACAAACACAGAAGTTGTGTTTTGTAGTGGTAGTGGGGTTTGCTCATGCTAACTCCCTTTTTCTATCTGGAAGATGGACTTCTCCATGACAAACAAATCCAGAAATTCAGAAAAATCTAAAAAGAGGAAGAATACTTTTTCACAATTCTATATTTCTATTTCATTTTTATTTTCAGTCCAATCTCTCCCTGTACTCAGGATGGTAAGGACTGAGCAGCAAGTAGACTGTCTCATGTGTCCTTCATCTCAATTGACATCATCAAGCTAAACAAACTGAAATATAGTACAATAGGGTTAACCCAGGGGTGTCAACCTGGCGGCCCACGGACCGGAAGCCATGCACAAGCCACACCCATCCCAGCTCCGCAAAGGGGGGAAATGTCACGAAATGACACGTGATGCAGCGAGTTTGACACCCATGGGTTACCCCAACTTTCTGTAGCAATTCTTCTCAACTAGCTTCTCTTTCTTAGCTGTGTCCTTCTCCACATTCCTTTCAACTACTATCTTTATGTTCACTTTGAACAAAAATATCAAGGAAAGCACTCCCAATATTGTGCCCCCTCCTAGCCAAATCCACTAATGGTCAAAACAGTTGTCCCCCTTAATCCACAGCAAAGTACACCCGTTTAACACCCTTCACTTTGACGTAAGCACTTGGAATTAAGAGAGGATGACAGTGAGGAATGGAGAAAACCCAGGAGTGGAAGAAAAAAAGAGGGGAGGGTCACGAATAGGGAAATTTCTTGAACCATGATATTTGCTCCCATCTCCACCTCTGCAGGAAGAGAGCAGTTGCCATGACAACATCTGGTCCAGCAGTCTCTGACCATGTATTTGAAGGTCCAGGGATGCAGAGAAAATGGAAGGAAATGGGAGGGAGAGAAAAAACTTATTTTCTGCAACCAACAATTTATGGATTCAAAATGGAGGTATTAAAAATGAACTTGTCCATAGATTACACACTAAATCCATTGTTCTGCTATCCCCATCAGAATATAGTTATATGTTAATGGCAAACTACTGTTCTCTAGAGACTTCAGCTGTGAATGTCACTGTTGCTCTCTGAGAACTGTCAGGTCAACCTGAGGGAATATTGTTAAAAGAAGGGGCAAAGATACAACCAGTGTTATACAAGTTTCCAGGAAACAGAGAACTGACTCTCTCCTTTGTTTACTTTGGGTGGGGAGATTATGTATTGTATGTGGTTGTTTAAAACATGCAGCTTTAGCTAGATAGCAGGATAGACTTTTAATGGTTATTAGAACTAATACCACCTATAAAATATGTATGTGCACATAACTTTGAAAACATAGATCTTTAGTATGATGACTTCATTTGCTTTCAATATTTAATAAAGTTAAATATGGCAAGTTGCTACCTGCACCCAATTCTCAGTACTAACTCATTACTGTTACTCTTTATCCTTTATTGTCACACCGCTCAGTAGCTGGGTACAATATGCAGTTTATGAGTACTGTAAGTCTATGCAGGGTGGACTCTGCATCCTTTCAGGAAGTAGTAAACACTGAAGGTGTTTAAACAGAGGCTAGAACAGGGGTCTCCAACTTGCAGCACACAGGCAGATGCATCACGTGCTGGCCACACCCACGCCTGGTTTAGAGAAAGGGAAAAGAAGTCTCAATACGTCATATGATGATCCCGTGACCATGCAAGTTTGACTCCCCTGGGCTAGGACACACATTCTACCATTGAGTGATTTATATTTTGGGTATGAGTGAGAAAGCAGGCTACTTAGAAAATGGACAGCACTTGTGTTGCTGTTGTCCTATCTCTTTAAGCCCTCTCCTCAGCCAGCAGGCAACCAGGCTATAAAAACTGTTCTGAGAGACTTGTGGGGCAGGGTCTGTGTGAGAGAGAGGAAGGGTGGGAGGGAGGGAGAAAGGGGGAAGGAGGTAGAGGGGGAAAGGGGGAGGGAGGGGAGGACAGGGGGAGGGAGGGAGAGAGAGGGGGAAAGAGGGAAGGAGGGAGGGGAGGGAGGGAGGGTGGGAGAGAGAGAGAGAGAGAGAGAGAGAGAGAGAGAGAGAGAGAGAGAGAAGCATACAGAAAGAGATTTTTCCCCTCTAGCAATACTCATAAGGAGTAGTAGGAACATTCATAAGGAGTAGTTGGAGTAGGAATAGGAGTATTCATAAAAAGCTGTAGTTGGTATTATAGTAGGAGCAGTGGAGAAAAGTGGAGTAGGGATTATTAGTGTGTATTATCCTGTGAATGCTTGTGTGTTTGTGTTGCCCAGTGACCTGTACTGTTGGCTCTTTTGTGTTTTGACCCCAATGAATGGGAGGTACATAAAAGAGCCTGTGACAAAGTGGTGGCAATGGAGAGAGATCCATAAAAAGGTGAGACATCAAACATAGACTGGCAATCACATGGGTGGAGATGGCTTAAACTCAAGTTCATTACATTCACTCCATAAAAAGAAAACAACCCCCCACCCCCATCTGCAAAAGGAAAGGAGTTGCTCCTCTCAGAGTTCAGACTTTGTAAGGAATAGCCAAGAGCCACAGAAACCTGACTCTTATGAATGCCTGCACCAAAAAAAGAGCCATGGAAAAGGTAGAAGGGACAGATTCTTTCTTAGAAGAGAGTAGTACTTTGTTTGTTACAGAAGGTTATCCACCTTTTACCTGTAGTTAAACTGAACAAGCTAAACCAGCCAGAAATGGGGCTAGGATTGGACAAGTGGACCAATATCATTACAGAAATGTTAAAGCAACAGAGTAAGAGAAAAAAACTTTGATTAATAAAGAGAGAAAAGGCACACAAAGGAAAGAGACTAGAATGAGAAAGGAGTGAAAGACAAGATTTTGGAGCAAGGGTCTTCAAACTTGGCAAGTTTAAGACTTGTGGACTTCAACTCCCAGAATTCCTGAGTTAACATGACTGGAGGAGGAATTCTGGGAGTTGAGGTCCACAAGTCTTAAAGCTGTCAAACTTGAAGACCCCTGGTTTGGAGGACTGATTTTAAAGGGTCCAATCATCAGAAGCAGCACCATCAGTCTAAGGTTTTCAGAGTGTAATAGTGGGGGTCCAAAGATGTAACAATCCCTAAGACGTTAGAAGATGATGATGACATAGAAGCCTAGTTTTACCATGTTTGAAAGAGTTGCTACCTCTTGTAAACAGCTGAGAGTAGATGGTGGCCAAAATAGCCTCAAGGTCAACAGGAAAGGCTTTGAGAGTCTTCCAGTAAGAGAAGTAATCGATTATTCCCTTGTTTAAAGAGGTAATCCTATACAGGTATGATTTACACCAGGGGTGTCAAACTCAAGGCCGGAGGCCAGATCCAGCCCATGGGGTGATTAGATCTGGCCCACAGGGTTGGCCTGGAAACAACAAAGGACCAGCCCATGGTGCCTCTGCCAGTGGAAATGGAACTCAGGGAGGACATCCCGCTACCAAAACAAAGTAAAAACAAAGGAGAAATGTTTCCCCTTTTGCATTTGAGCATGCAAAAAGGGACAGGAAAGGAGAAAGGGAAGAGGAAATACAAAGAAAAAGAAGGAAAGATGGAAAGAGGGGACGGAAGAAGAAAGGAGAAGGAATAGGGAGGGAGGGAGGGAGGGAGGGAAGGAAGGAAGGAAGGAAGGAAGGAAGGAAGGAAGGAAGGAAGGAAGGAAGGAAGGAAGGAAGATTATAATGAGGGAGGGAGGGTTTCAGGGAAGTCCTGCATTAACACTTGGCCACCACAGGTGCCCCAACACGAACCCCACCTGCCATGGCAACCCATCCCACCACCTAATTTATGAAGGGATATGTGAATTTTGGGCAACATTGGAAGACTTAGGCAGGAAATGAGGCCAGATGAAATGAGAAAGAAAAAAGTAGTGGAGGTAATTTCAGAACAGTTTCTTCAGATACTCCCTATTAAAGTGTGAGGTTTTGGATGCGAGAATACAATCCAGAAATGAGTCAATAGAAGTAGAATTGGTTGAGGACTATGTGGCAGCAAAAGGGACACAGAATGTTAGAAAAGATGAAGAAAGAAGAATGCCTGTTCCAGAAACTATAAGGAGCTGGAAAGTTAAACATGAAAGGAGTAAAAAATAAAGTCTTTAGCTTCCCTAACTAAATTCAGACAGCCAGAGAACTATAGTTGTTACAACTATGAAAAATTAGACATTTGCCAAAAGACTATAAAAGCCAGAGAAAAAGGAAAACAACAGGCAAAGGTAGCCAGAGTAATCCCTAACTTCTCATTAAGGATTGTTAAAGATTTTCCACTTACTGAGGGTTGGATTCAGAAAAAAGGACTAAAGGAGTCTAAGATGGTGGGAGTAATCACAAGAGTGAGGCAAAGATGAGGATGGAACAGGAGGAAGGTGAAGGAATGTGGGATTCCTCTTAGACCTCCTGATTTAATAAATGTGTTATAAATGTGTTCTGGAAAGGAGAAAGCTTTACAAAAGGCCAATAAAGCTAGGGGTGAGACCATAGGGATAGACATTCCTTTATGGGAAATTTGCTTAGGACTTGTACAAAGGAAAGGTCCAATGTTAAAACATTTGTTGGTTTGCAGTAAAAAAAAAGGAGGGAAACAAGGAACCAACATACAGATTTCAAGAAAAAACAGGGTTACTGCACCAAATTAGGTTTTAGCCCTATACAAAGGAATAAACTGAACAGTTAGTAGCTCCCTAGGGATATCACAAGGCCTGTATAGGAACTAGCCCATGAAAATCCATGATCTGGATATACGGATGGAGAAAGGACCACATACAGAATTTCAGATAGATTTTATTGGCCAGGAATTTGTAAAGATGTGGCTCATTACTATAGATCTTGCCCTCTGTCAATTAAGTTCTTATGGAGAGAGTGCTTTTAATCACTATTCCTTTTTCTAAAATAGCAGTAGACATTGTAGGCCCTTTACCACAGTCTAGTAAAGGCAATGAGTATATCCTAGTTGTCTGCAATTATACAACTGAAGCAGTGCCATTAAAAATGTGACTGTCCAAAGGCCAGCAAAGAAACTGGTCCAAAGCGTTAGTGGAATAGGCATACCATAGAGGATCCTTGCAGATAAAGAAGCCAATTTCTCTTAAATACTTATAAACAGACCTAGGAATAAAAAGGTGCATACCAATCCTTATCCACAGGCAGGTGGTCTTAGGGAAAGAATGAACCAGACTCTAAAAGCTATGTTGAAGAACAGCTGTGGTGGTGTGCTTCACCAATGAAGCAAAAGGTAGCAGCTTCTAAAAACTATGCTTGGCATCCAGGAGGTCCCCCAGATGCAACTAGCTGCAATCCTATGCATAGTGTCTTACATAAATCTACATTATGCATGAGAGCCAGTTTGGTCTAATGGTTAAGATACTAGGCTATAAACCATGCAATTTTTAAGCTCTAGTCCTGCCTTAAGCATGAAAGCTGGCTTAAATGGCCTTCATCAATTGAAAATATTTAAATTCCAGTATGTTGAATTTCCTAAATCTGGAAAATCCAACCCAGAGCTTTTGCCCCAAACTCTCAATTGTAAAATCTCCCTTTTGGCAAAATGAGGGAAGAAACAGAAGCAACATTCTGTTCCTGTAAGAAATTTTCCAGATCCTTTAAGCCAGATACTAGTTACCAAAGATTGCGTGAGTGTCTGGGTAAGCCTTTGCTTGAAGCTAGAGAGAACATAGGTGATCCAAACAATTGCATGGACACTGCAGGCTTCTCTCTTATCTTTTACAGCATAAGACAAGAAGCAACTTAAGAACAAAGATGATGGTTGTAACAACAGTTGAAAGAAAAGTTCATTTTCAGATACCATAAAAGTATAAGGAGCAGGACCCTTGTTATAAATTCATAACACTGTGGAGTAATAGGGCTGGAAGACATCTTGGAGGTCTTCCAGTCCAACCTCCTATCTGAAGCAGAAATCGTCCTTCCATCCCAGACTGAATGGTTGTCCAGTCTATTCTTGAAAACCTCAAGCAAAGGATCATCCACAACTCCAGGAGACAAGCTGTTCCACTGATTAATTGTTCTCACAGTCAGGAAATTTCCCTTTACAACTAGATTGGATCAACCCTCTGACTCCACCCATTGTGTCTTATGCTGCCATCAGGTAGTTTGGAGAATAAGTTGATCTCCTCTTCTCTGTGACAGCCATTCAAACATTGGAAGACTGCTATGATATCACCCCTAAGCCTTGTCTTCATTGGGCTAAACCAGGGGTGTCAAACTGGCGCCCATGGGCCAGAGGCATCATTCACAGGCCACACCCACTCCAGTTCCTCAAAGGTAAAACGGCGTGATACATCACATGACATTACATGACATGATCGAATTTGACACCCATGGGCTAAACATAACCTAGTTCTTTTAGCCATTCATCATACAGCTTAGCTTCTAGACCCCTTATCATTTTTGTTGCTCTTCTCTGTATTAATAACTTTTTGGGATCTTGGGGACTTGAATTGAATTGAATTGAAAATAGAGAACAGAGAGCAGAGCAGAGCAGAGCAGAGCGGAATAGAATAGAATAACAGAGTTGGAAGGGACCTTGGAGGTCTTCTAGTTCAACCCCCTGCTTAGGCAGGAAACCCTACACCACTTCAGACACTCCATTCGGCTTGTTTAGTTGTTTAATTCTGTTTTATTGTAAATTTTTCTCTGTTTTAATGTTCGCCGCCCTGAGTCCTTAGGGAATAGGGCGGCATACAAGTCAAATAAATAAATAAATGGGTATCCAATCTCTTCTTTAAGACTTCCAGTTTTGGAGCATTCACAATCTCTGGAGGCAAGTTGTTCCACTGGTTGATTGTGCTCACTGTTAGGAAATTTCTCCTTAGTTCTAGCTTGCTTGATTAGTTTCCACTCATTGCTTCTTGTCCTACCCTCAGGTGCTTTGGAGAATAACTTGACTCCCTCTTCTTTGTGGTACTTGGTGACCAATACAGTGTTCTAAGTGTGGCCTCACCAGTGCAGTAGGGAGCAGTACTATCTCTTCTTGTGATTCTGATGCTATCCTTCTATCGATGCAGGTCAGGATTGCATTAGCTGTTTTGGCAGCTGCAGCACACTGCTGACTCCTACTTAAATAGTAGTCCACTAGGACACTTAGACATCTCCCTGTTACTACTATTGAACCAAGTTCTTCTTATTCTATACCTGTGCATTTCCAATCTAAGCGCAGGACCTTGCTTTTCCCACTACTGAACTGCATCTTCTTGGATAGGGTCCAATGATCATCAAGTCTGCCAAAATCATTCTGAATCTTGAGTCTATCTTCCAAGCTGTTACCAATTCCTCCCAACTTGGGCTTATGTACAAATTTGATGAGTACCCCTACTATCCCCCTTCATCTAGGTCATTTATGAAGATGTTGAACAGCCTAAGACAGAACCTTGAGATACCCCATTGGATGCTCCCCTCCACAGAGATTTAATCCCACTGACGACCAAACACTGTCTGTTGTTGGTCAGCCAATCACAAATCCATCTAGTGGTACGTCTGTCCCACATTGTCCTGTCATATTAAGAAGTAGGTGGTACTCTACTTTATCAAATGTCTTACTGAAGTCTAAGTTCAGTATTTCCACATTGTTTCCTTGATCCACAAATTTAATTGCTTTATCAGAAAAGGCAATAAGGCATGACCTCCTTTTAACAAACTCATGATGGCTACTTGTTCCTTTCTAAGGGCTCCCGATACTCTGCTTGATTATCTTTTCCAGGTTTTTCCCTGGTATTGTTGTCAGCCTTATCAGTCTGTGGTTTCCTGGATCCATTTTTCCTCCTTTTTGAAGACTGGAACCACATCAGCTCCCTTGCGCTCCAGGAGTTCTGTAAGGTCTCATTCAGTGGTTTGGAGATGACATCTGCCAGCTCCTCAGAACCCTGAGATATAAACCATCTGATCCTGATGATTTAGTAAAGTATTGATTAAAGAACAAACCCCGAGGCTCCTCACTGATGAAGAGAAATAACCTTACCACCCAATGCCAAAACAGCATAAAATCCAAATGAATATGGCTTCTTATGCTTTGTTGAATCTTGTGACTTCCAAATCCTTCTTAGTTAAGTAGCAAAATTCTAATTACACATTTGCAGGTGAGGCATTCAGGAAACAGATTACAAATAAACAAAAAAAACCCAAGCTAATACAGCTTTGGGGCAAGAATGAACACTGTGTGCACATAAAAAGAATTGTTTTTACATCCCTGTGAGTTGCCCTTTTAACCATCCTGTTGTTTTGCAGTCTTTTAGGACCAAAGGTTTGTCTGCTTTTCCCCTGGGTTTCTTGTGGTGCCTCACATAGAGACATTCCTCTCCAGCTGTATGGTTAAAGGGCCTCAAAAGGCAGCTCTAGAATTGCCAGTCATTCACAGACTGGGGCCTCTGCAAGCAATAACAGCTAACTGGAGACCTTCTGCACTTTGGTGAATGGGGTGGTGAGGGAAAGCAGCTAAAAGAGCAGGCAAGCTGAGGGAATTGACTCCGGCCAAGCCAACCAATTCACAGCTGCAATTTTGTTTGCTTGCTCAGCTGTTCTTGAATCCCATAGCTCATTTAACAGAGGTTTGTGATGAGGAAGCAGAAAATAATTAAACCAAGGAAATAATTCACCAAGTTGACATAAGGGGACCAATTTCACATAGGGAATGCCACTTTTCTCAGTTAGAAAGGAGAACGGAATGCCAGGCTCAACTATTTGCATCTTGGCTAATTTTGAAACATGCCAATTTAAATTGGCCACATTTAAAAAAGGAACACTTAGAAATATTTTAAAAGTAGAGCAGCTGGCAATAAATGCCTAGTTTTATAAAAGCATACTTCACATTGCATAAATATTTTGTTTTCTTTAAAAAATAGAATGCAGAATTGTATCTTAAGGAGAATACACCACTTAGAAATTTTTTTGACTCAGGATGAATATAAATACATTAACCTCAAGGAGTATTATCAACCTTTATGCTGAACATGAGGGCTGAACATTGAGTCATGTTTTCCTAGGTATTTATAAAGATAATACTTTTATCTGTACCATACCCCAAATACTGTACATTTGGGGTATGGTAGCCATATGACCATACCATACCTTTTTAACTAGATGACCACTGCCTTGAAAAGTTAGTCTCTCTCAAATTTGCATTCCTCCAAGTCTTTGAACAGCACAGCCTGTTCAGAGCACAGAGTGTAAAAGATTTCCAAAAGAATATTTATGCTATGATGCCACTTTTCTTCCACCTTGCTTTCCAACCTCCCAGTGCGCAAGCTTCCGCAACCTCATCTGCTCCTGAATATGCAAGAGGCATAAATGTTTATGATGTTTACTCTTCTCTGCTTTGTCTCAACAAACTCTCTGGGAAGTGACAAATACAGCTGCACTCCCGGGATGCAGAATACAGTTCCTACCACCCGCTTGCCATGTTACACTGACACTACCTCACTAAATAATTAGGCTAGCAATTAGCTTGTTAGCAGCAAAATGATTTGTTCGGGGTGCACAAGCAGGTGCCACACCGATGCGGGGTCAGAGCAAAATCACCTATTTAGGATAAAGAAAATGGATCAGGTAGTTTCCCCCTAAGGACAAAAGGACATTGGCTACAATGTGAAATTCTCCTACATGTCTACCACAGAGAGGAAGGGATCAAGCTATTTTCCAAAGCACCCAAAGGCCAGACAAGGAATAATGGATGGCAACTGAACAAGGAGACATTTAAACTGGAAATAAGGAGAAACTTTCTGACAGTGAGAACAATCAACCAATGGAACAGCTTCCCCTCGGAAGTTGTGGGAGCGCCATCACTTGAGACTTTCAAGAAGAGATTGGACTGCCATTTGTCAGAAATGGTGTAGGGTCTCCTGCTTCAGTGGGGGGGGCGGGTTGGACTAGATGACCTACAAGGCTCCTTCCAACTCTGTTAATCTGTAAATGTCTGTCTCAGCCAGCCATGTCATTTAAGAAACATCATTTTATTCTTGCAACTGTTTACTGTCCCAGCACAAGTCTACTTACATCTGGGCTGCTATATGAAACATGCATCTGGCTGGCTCTCAGTGTCTTAATTCTCCTGCCAACAATGGCAGATAATTGATGCCGCTTTTAATGGACTCAATTTTACAAATAACTGAATATTTTACAACTACCCCTATTAACAGGAACAGCTTTTTTTCCCTATACCTAGGAACGTGTCAAATCTGTAGGTAATGGTGGAGTTTAGCTCCCAAATTGTGTTTTGCTGATAGAAAACCGTCAGACCCTTTGCATCCATATTTGTCCATAACACAGATGACTTCAAATCACAGAGTGGAATGAAGGATGACAAGCCATATAAATACACTAAGCTTTTCTACAAAACTGATCAGACTGATCAGTCTGTTTTGATTGGAAAAGAAATTTCCCAATAATTTTTTCTGATATATTTTTATTGAAACATGGGCTGAATGTGGATCATCTCCCTCTGAGTTATACTTTGGGTACAGGAAATGTGTATGCAATATAATTTATTTCCAAGCTGCCATTCACAAGTAGCTACACTAGGGGTGTCAAACTCAAGGCCTTTAGATCTGGTCCACAAGGCCACCCTGGAAACAGCGAGGGACCGGCCTACGGTGCCTCTGCCAGTGAAAACTGAGCTCAGGAGGACCACATGCAACCTTCCTGAACTTCATTTTTGCTGGCAGAGAGTTGCAGGAGCTGGAAACGGAGCTCAGCCACCACAGGCACCCCCAACATGAACGACATCAACCCTAACCCACCCTGACCACACTCACCCCAGGCCCCCAAGGTCAATCACAACCCTGATGCGGCCCTCAATGAAATCAAGTTTGATACCCCTGAGCTACACAATGGGAACATCATTTTGCACAGGACCCATATAGCATTCTAGCTTATTCACTGGTCTTTTGTAGAAATTGTATTTTGGAAATAAACAAAAATATACTATATGGACAGTTAAAAGTGGCATCGCAATATGTAAAATTGTTATCCAGGGTACCTAGTAGGATTTCAAAGAAAATAATGTATAATTACAATGGCCAGGGTAAATGAATTCACTAATTTCTAAAAAGGATTTCTCCAAACTGAGCAAGATAGATAGATAGATAGATAGATAGATAGATAGATAGATAGATAGAGATAGTATAGTATAGTATAGTATAGTATAGTATTATTATATTATATTATATTATATTATATTATATTATATTATATTTTCAATCTAATTTTTACACACACTACAGGTGGTAAAAGTTTGTGTTTTTCTCTCAAATGGAAGAAAGTATCATCTTACAGTACATACTGTGAAACACAGATATATCACTTAAAAAACCCAAAGAATGATGTTTTTGAAACAATTAAAGGTTTTTACATGGCTAATTAGTCAACTTTTCTATTAAATCACACACAATAATTAACTCAGAATTATTTAATTGGTTGGGAGCCCTACTTTAATTTACCACACATTTAATTAAGCTGGTGAATCAAATCTTCAAATCTTGGTGTTTGGCTTTCTCAAACAATACTGTGAAACTATTGTTCACTTTAAAAGGTTGGATTATGTCTCTTCCTCTGTCAAATGGAAGGAAAAAATTGCTGAAATTAAAGGTTCTAGACCAATTACGCTTAAAATGTGAGGGGGCTGGAAGCAACAGCTAGAGAATAAGAATAGGGCTGAGCATACACACAAAGAAAGCACGTAACATAAAATCCTGCTAGTAAAATGTTGAAGCTCCAACCCTTCCTTAAAAGACACAGTGCATATTCAAAGGGAAAAAAACATTTTGCAAGAATGCAACATGGATGTTTCCTGATTCATTACTTCACTTCAAGCCCACTTATGAGGGCAATGAAGGAGTGGATAGGAAAGACAATATTCATTTGTTAAGGTTTATTAAGTGGCTACTGACTAGTCGGCTATTCATTTCTGGGCTTTGTGACATCTTCAATAGAAAAATGAACTCTGTGATCACCTTTGTTTCATGTTATTTGTAGAAGTCATACTGAAATTTGACAGAAACGGGCTTGTGGCAAAACTCACAATTTCCAAAGTGATTCCATCACACTTCTACACATTAGAGCCAAGCAGTACTTCAGATTCCAAAGCAAAGAGATGCTTTAGAACACACTGGGTGCTCATGTATCACTTGTCTTCCCTGCTTAAGATCATTTATTCCTGATTTGTTTTATATTCTGCCTTTATTTAATTCAGGAACTGGGCGTGGGTGTGGCCCTCCTAGCTGCAAATGCAGTCCCTGGAAAAGATGCATTTGCTTTAAAGAGTTGCAGAGAGGCATGACTGCATATCCCACCATCATCTGAAACACTTTTCACCATAGAATTTAGAATGTTGTGCGTGTGTGTGTGCACGCACATGCACACACATACACACACAAAGTCCCAGTAAAATTGATGACAAGTTCTTCTAACTGACTATAGGACTGTCGTCTAAGTCCTAAACTCCAGTACTAATCCAAAACTGTTATTCATACATAGATCCATAACATATAGGTATTGACTGAGAAGGGTAGCTATAGAAATTCAGTGAATGAATGAATGAATGAATGAATGAATGAATGAAACCATCTCAAACTGAAGGGGTTAAAAATAACATTGCTTTTATTTCACGGCACAAAGTTCACTACAAATTGTACAGTACAAGTCCAGAAGGAAGAATCTGTGGCCTTGACCAAGGCACTTCCCCACTTAAGCAGCCACTGTCCCTATGACTCTCTTTCCATTTTTGTCACCACTATAACTAAGATACATAAATCAGACAGGACTACTTAGCATTATGAGCAAACTGTGCCCCAGTAACACACTTCTTCACTGGAAAAAAAAATCAACTGAAGACACAACGTATTTCTTTTTTAATAAAATTGTTATTGAAGATTCTTTAACAGGATAAAAACAATGTAAATATTAGAAAAGGAAAAAATAAGAAATGGTAAGAAAAAATAGAAAACAAGAAGGAACAAAAAATTACAAAGAAGCAGCTTCCAATCTTTTTGAGAATGGCTATAAATGCACACAATCTCTCTACAGTTATATATCACAATTCCCTTGTTTTCATAAACAACTCTTTCTAATCTTCAAACCCATAATCACAAATCCTTTTTTTTCCAGCTAAAAGTCCGTAAGAGGTAAGATATAACTTATTTCTCAATCCTGGAATAGTTAATGAAAAAAATCGAACAGCCTGATCTCCCATCAGGATGCCAAATAGTAAGAATCATATCATATTAATGTCTTGTCTACATAAACTCAGCAAGAGAGCCAATTTGGCCACTCTTTTACTCCCTAAAGCAGCTCCTGGCTCTAAAATGGATCCACAAATTGAACAGGAAGAGGACAGAAGAAACCACAAGACAACATGGGCTTGGTGTTCTGCAACCCAGATCACATTTTCAGTCTGATGCATTCCTGGTCCAAAGCCAAGGAACAAACAAACTGGAATGAGCTCTCCAGCCAAATGTGTTCCGTTCCTTCACATCAGGAAATAACTACAAATATCTCTGGAGCCCCCTTTGGTGATCAATCCATCTGAATTTGGCACATTCAGAATCAAGACATCAAGAATCCTAGGAACTATGTTAATATCCTGGATGAACGTTAAAGACTGGTCCACACAGTATGTTTTCTGTCCACACAAAAAGTCCTGGTCTTTCTTAGATATGCACAAATGTATGCCTGGGCAGGCCAATATATTGTGCGATCAAGTTTTCATAAATCTAGCCTGCAGTGTAGTCCACATCCAAAGCTTAACTTTTTTCAACCGCTGTGATTGGTAATGGATGAGCTCCTCTAACTTCAATTCAAATCTGGATCAGCAATTGTGGAGAATACTGGAAAATATAGGACATTGGGTCCTGGTTACATCTCATCACAGGCGGTGAATTATTTCCACTTATCTCCTTGTGGTCCAAGTCATGCTGAATGAACAAAACTGGGCAAATACACAATACACTCCAGAGCCTTGAGGAAAAACTTATACAATTTCTATGCTTGCCTTTAGGCTATAAGGGAGAAAACTGCATACCTTGTTCATTCTGAGAATTACATGAGATTATTAACAGTTCCATGGAATCTTAAAAATCCCCCGTTCTGAAGGCTCTTCTTGAATTAAGATGATTGCTCAAGACTTGGCACTTAAAATAATGCATTAATTTGTATGTAGAATATTATTTGGATTTTAAGAGCTTCTCAAGAAAATGATGTTTCATTAGTAGTAAACCCAAATACATACATAACAGTGGGCAAATTTACATTCCAGAACAGGTTTGCTTGTATAAACACTTGCAATAATGGGAATCACCACAGACTGCCACCACAATCATGAACACACCTAGTGTTTTTTTTCCTGTTAATGTTATTTGAGATTGCTTGGGTTAGTCATTAAAACAAACATATTGCAAACCACTGAATGTGAGACACAATAACTGACTCTAGGAACAGATCATATATCTAAACCCCAAGTTGTTTCATCAACGTTCTTTCACACGAATTTGCCAACTAGACAACTGAAAGATTGGTAGGATAAATGAAAAAGAATATTCACAAGATTTCTGGCAAAATGGATGTTCTAAGCTCTTTCTCCACATTACGTGCCCGTGATTTCACCTACACCCTGTAGTAGATATATTGTTATGCCTGCTGTATAGAATACAAATATACAAATACCATGGATATTCACCAAATGATAAGTGATGCAAAAGCAAGGATAATCCTGCCCTTGATCTTATTCCAGTTCTCTCCAGCAGTTCAATATTTAATGGAAAAGGGCGTTGGTACTTACCTGAGACGCCCGTTCTCTCTGAGCTGTGTAGAGCATCCAGAAGTGGGAGGTGCTCAGACTCCTGTTGTGTAGGCTGGGCTAATTAATTAGAAGGACGCGCCTCCTCCTCCTCGACGCTCCTCCTGCTTCCCAGTTTCCAGCGAGCGAAGCACAGAGAAAAGTACCTCGTCTAACCATATACAAACAACACAAAAAACGAGCAGCTGGCGGAACAATGCCACCCCAAACAGACGGATACAGGGAGGGGCTGGATGCTCTACACAGCTCAGAGAGAACGGGTCTCAGGTAAGTACCAACGCCCTTTCTCCTATGAGCTGTTCGGCATCCAGAAGTGGGACATGCCAAAGCTAGGAAGGACCGTCGGGAGGGTATCCGGCTGACAGACAACCCGTTCAATCCCTGAGAACTCGCTGCAGCACCCTCCTGCCAAACGAAGCCTCTGCAGAGGCAAAACATCAATCCTATAATTCCTAATAAAGGGAGAGGGAGAAGCCCACGTAGCTGCCCTACAAATCTCCTCAATTGAGGCTTGAGTGGCCCACGCCGCTGATGTGGCCGCACTCCGTGTGGAGTGGGCAGTGATACCCTGAGGAACCGCAGTCGACTGGGCCTCATACGCCCTCGCTATAGATGCTCGCAGCCACCGGCCGATGATAGAAGAGGACACTACGACCCAGACTGCCCGGAAGAAATGAGACGAACAGGGCTTCCGACTTACGGAAAGGCGCTGTACGCTTAATGTAAATCCGTAGAGCCCGCCTAACGTCTAGGTGGTGCCACTGTCTCTCGAGCCGGTGAGACGGAGCCTCGCAGAAATTTGGGAGAACTAACTCCTGGGCCCTGTGAAAAGCTGAATTGACCTTGGGAAGGAAAGTCGGGTCCAGGCGGAGGACCACCTGTCCTCATGAAAAATACAGAGATCCTTCCTGACGGAGAGGGCAGCGATCTCAGAAATCCTCCTGGCGAGTAATGGCCACCAAGAAGACCACCTTATACGTCAGTAGTTGGGTACTGACGGAACGGAGCGGCTCGAAAGGTTCCTTCGTAAGCGTTTAAAACAATGTTGAGGTCCCAAGTAGGAAACCTATGGATAGTCGGAGGACGTAGATTAGTGGCCCCTTGAGGAAGCTACGCACCCGCGGATGACCGGAGATGGATTTACAGCCGGTCCAGGAAATAACTGAAGCGAGTGCCGCCACTTGTCTCGAAGCGTATTAGGAGAGAGACCCTTATCCAGTCCCGCTTGAAGGAATTCTAGTAGCTGAGCCACGAAGGAGATGAAGGGTCAACCTGCGCTTAGAGCACCAGCGACAAAAACTGGACCAGGTGGCATTGTATATCCTGTTAGTAGACGGTCTCCTCGCCGCCTGGATAGTCTCGATCACCTTAGAGGACATTTGCTCCTCCCTCAAACGCTGCCGCTCAACCTCCAGACGGTCAGGTTGAGCCATTGGGGCTCCGGATGATGGACCGGGCCCTGAGAGAGCACGACCCTCGACGGAGGAATCCGCCACGGTTCCGCCACGGACAGCTGTTGTAGATCCGCGAACCAAGTCCGCCTCGGCCAGAAAGGAGCCACAAGTATGACTTCTGCCCTCTCTTCCAGGACTCTCCGAATCAGTCTGGGTATAACTGGTAGAGGAGGAAAAGCATAGAGGAGACCGTGGGGCCAAGGACAACGGAGCGCATCCGTGTTTTCCGCTCCCTGGGATGGATACCGGGAGAAGAACCGTGGGAGGTGAGAGTTGAGCGGCGTGGCGAAAAGGTCGATGACTGGAAGATCGAACCGCTCGACGATCTCCCGAAAAAGCGAGGGGTGAAGACGCCACTCCGACGGGTCTATCGTGGCCCTGCTGAGCCAGTCCGCTTGAATGTTTGAAGCGCCCGATATGTGCTCCGCCTTGATGGAGATCAGGTGCAACTCGGCCCAATGGAAAAGTCTCTCTGTTTCCCGCATCAATGACCTGGAATGCGTGCCCCCTTGTTTGTTTATGTGGGCTTTCACAGTCACATTGTCTGTGAGAATCAGCACGTCCCGTGATGTCAGTTTGGGTCGAAAACCCCGGAGTGCGAGAGAAACCGCTCTCAACTCCAGCCAATTTATATCGTGTGCCCTTTGTAGGCTGGACCATCGACCCTGGACTGAGTGAGAGAGAAAATGAGCCCCCCAGCCGCTCAGGCTGGCGTCGGTTGTGATGGTCAATCGCCGCGGATCTCTGAGTGGACAGCCTTGAAGAAGCGCCGGGGAGGACCACCAACCGAGGGACCTCAGGACCGCGGCTGGTAGCAAGACCCGAAGGTTGGATCCGTCGCGTCCTGTCCGTTGGAAAGGCAGGAGGAACCACTGGAGAGGCCTGGTATGAAAACGAGCCCAAGGGACAATATGTATGCAGGATATCATCTTACCCAACAATTGTGACAATACTGACAAAGGAACCTTCCTAAGCGTCCTAACTACCCCTATCAACTTGGTAATGCTGTCCCGCCGATCCGGAGAGAGGAACACTTTCTCCCGAACCGTGTCAATAATCGCTCCCAAGTGAATGATCCTGTAAACGGGAGTCAAATGGCTCTTGTCCCAGTTCACAGAAAAACCATGCTGTTGGAGAAAATCAATAGTAACCCAAGTGTCAGAAAAGGACTGCGAAACGGAAGATGACAAAATTAAAATGTCGTCCAGGTAACAATGCAGCCTGATGGGTTTTGCCCTAAGAGAGGCGGAAAGGGCGCCAAAACCTTAGTGAAAGTCCTAGGGGCCGAAGCCAGACCAAAAGGCAAGGCAACATACTCGAAATGTTGACCATCATAACAGAAACGGAGGAACTTGCTATGGGAAGGCCGAATAGGAATATGTAAATATGCTTCAGTAAGATCAATGGAGGTGAGAACGTCGTTTTTCCTAACACACATGAGGATGGATTGAAGGGTAGACATTTTAAACTTACGGTAGACTAAGGAACGATTCAAACGTTTGAGGTCCAAGATGGCTCTCCAGCCCCCCGAGCTCTTGGGTACCAGAAAAAGGTGGAGTAGAACCCCGGCCTCTTTGATCGGGGAAACTGGTTGGATGGCCTTGATGGCCAGAAGGTGAAATGGCCTCCTTCATGAGAGCCCTCTTCTGTGGATTCCTAGAAAGAGGACTGGACATGAAGAATTCCGGAGGAGTGGAAAGAAATTCTAGAGCCAACCCCAGTCTGATGGTGTCCCTAACCCAGGCATCCGAGGTTGAGGCAGACCACCTGTCTGCAAATAATTTCAACCTGCCTCCTATGGGAAGAACCTCGTTGTCCCTATTTGGATCTCTGAAAAGACTTGTTGCCCCTCCCTGTACTGTCTTCTGGGCTGACCCCCTCGGCCCCTGTGAGAGAAATCCTGCCTGTCAGACTGGTGACCCTGTCCTTGGGAAGGAAATCTGTGGTATCTGGTGTAAGACCCCTGGGCAGGGGCGAAAGGAACTCCTACGAAAGGGCTGTTGAAAACGGAATCTGATCTCCTATACAGGGAAGGGAGAATTTTCCTTTTATTTTAGTTTCTATCAGTAGGGGCTCTAGCCGCCCGAACAATTTGCTGCTGGAGGCGGGGCAGAGGCAAGCTTCCACTTGTGCTTAGAATCCGCCTGCCAGTGTCGCAGCCAAAGTAGCCTCCTAGCCGAGATTTGGCGGCAATGGCTCTTGAGGAGAACTTGACCACGTTGTAAGTGGCGCTGCAGAATACTCAGCAGCAGCGGTGATCTTAGCGATATCTTGATGGGCACGAATGTTAGAGGGGGTATAGTTTCTTTCAGGTGAAGCCATCTAAGCGGCGGGTAAAAGGAGGCGCAGTGGCGCCCTAATTGCCCATGCATCGGAGACATGAGCCCGGCGTAAAGCTAATTCTGCCCTCTTCTCCTCGGGTTTGAGGACCTCCTCCGCCTCACCAGGGATGGCCGTTGAGGAAACTAAGGCCACGATCGGTTCGTCAACCTCAGGGTGTTCAATGAGGCGAGAAACCAGGGGCCAAGTTATACAGTCTCTTATCATAACCGGAGGGGCGGGTAAGATGCTGACAATGACCATTGTTTGTCTAACAACTCCTCAAAGATGTCGGGACGGAATCACCTCAGTTTCAGTGGGTGGATGGGAAAAAACAAATCCCCTTGTTTTGGTGGGCCCCAAGGGCTGGCTGCGGGGAGAGGAGGCTTGATTGAAGGCAGGCCTTTCGAGTCAGACATACCCGTTCCAGGGATCCGCCTCAGAAATGTCCTGGGCATAATGAGGTGAGGACTCCTCCCCTGTTCTAACCATTCCTCGGGTTCAGACACTCCCTCGGTCCGGGGTTCTGATGGAAGGGAGGGAGGGTCCTCATGTGGATATTCTGGTTGGTCAACAACACTTACTGATCTTCCAGCAGGCGTAGTCAGGTAAAGATTGTTGGCTGTGATGTCGTGATGACCGTCGTAAGCCGAAGATATACCCTTTGATGGCCAATTCCATCCACCTCCTCATTTCGCGGGACTTCCGCCATCATATCCTCCTCCTCCTCTTCCTCCCGTAAGCCTGCAGCTGTAGGCGTGAAGGTAGCTTCAGGCACTCTGCGAGGAGGAGGTGGATCCTGCGACACATCATGTGGAGATGAACCACGCCTAGAATGGGTTGAGAGATCCAGGACCGGGGCCCCTGAACCAGAGGACCTAAGTCACGGGTACTGAAGGAGCCGATCGGCTCTTCTCTGGTTAAACTTGAACCTGCTTTTCAAGGGCCTGATGCCTTCTGAGGGCATCCTTCTCAGCTGCCTTTGAGGGTCTACCTGGGTCAGTTGATTTTTCCTTGGGTCTTGTAGAGGAAGATCTGACACCTTGACCACTGGCCATTATGTTAATATGTAGAATGTTGAGTGAGCCTCAGGCCAATTCCAGAAGAAAACAATCTTGGAGGAGAAACTATCCAGGCCCCAGTAAGGGAAACCAAAGGGACAGCAATTAAAAATCAATACAGAGCCAGGCAGATGTAAACTGAAGCAGAGGTCAGCTGCTGAGGCCTAAGGAAACCTAATTCTGAGGGGAAAACCTATGGTTGGTCCTGGCCCCAGCAAGGAAACCCCTGGACAGAATGGAAAATATTCACTTGAAACAGAGATTTTTTTTTTTTTTTTTTGGTACTATATCACCATATATGTCTTCCCCTTTCTCCTTCCTCCTTTTTTTTTTTTTTTTTTTTATATATTTAATAAAATAATTCCAAAATGAAAGACCAGTCCCCAATCCGGAAACTTAAGGCCAAAAGCAATTATCAATACCCTTTAGGGAATAGCGTCCCCACAGTCCCAGCAAGGGAAACCGGCTGGATAAATAACGTTCAACAGGAACGCTGCCATGGTTCAAAATGGCGCAGGTTTTCGAAATGAAAATGAAACCGCAGAGAAAAACCTACTCAAGCGCAATCAAAAGGAAAAGAAAGCAAGAAACAACCGAAAAGCACAAGAAAAACAGCAGAGAAACACCTTGCAGCAGCTCGGACCTCGCTCCGAAAACCGCAAGCCTCAAACAAACCGCCGATCAAAAGATGGAAAGATAAACTTCAGCGGCAGCCGCCATGAGCTTCTGAGGCTTTACAGCTAAAGAAAACCAGGGAAAGAAAGAAAAACCTCTCAAACATCAAATAAAACAGAAAATTCTCTACCAGGAAAAGAGTAAAATGCAAACCCTAACTTCCTGAGAAATAATCCTGTTCCGCCAGCTGAAGAAAAACCCAGCTATCTGCAACAGAGGCTGAGCTGAAACTGGGAAGCAGGAGCGTCGAGGAGGAGGAGGCGTCCTTCTAATTAATTAGCCCAGCCTACACAACAGGAGTCTGAGCACCTCCCACTTCTGGATGCTCGGAACAGCTCATAGGAGAACACCAATCTGGGCATCAGCAGCATTTCGTTCCATTCAAAAAAATCAATCCCAAGCTTGCTGCACTTCAAATACTACTCGCCAGCAGCAACCACACTTTGCCCAATTTTGAAGCCTGTGGATTTTCTCTCCTGAAGGTAATAGGAGATTATTATGACCTTGGGGTTGCAGACATGAAAGTAAAGTGTTTTTGAAGCCAATGTGTTATAGGTCTGATCCATATACCTCCTTTCCCAACTCATCTTTGCAAGAGTTTTTTCCAGCTTGGATCATTTTGTGAAAGGAGCAAATAACCCAAAGAAAGAGGGGTGTCAAATTCTATCTCACACTCTTTTGCTGCTGTGCAATTCTGGAAGAGGTGGACTCCTTGCCTAATAATGGTCTACATCAGATCCATAAAGGAGGAACTTCCAGATTCTCTTTTTTTTGAGCCTGAATCAAAGAACTGGCAGAACTCTATGCATTGGGAAATTCTTGGTAGCCCAAGACCCATTAAGCATTGTCATTCTCAAATTCAATATTTCAAACAGGTATGCTATAGTGAAAGCTTTTCCAAAAATTGGGCAGAGAAAACCAGTGGGCTACTTTTGCTCAAATGCATTATTTGTCAGCAGATGACCAAACATTCATGGATACCTTTCTTTATTTCCATGTTTTTTGTGTCACTTCCCTGAAGTTTCTGACCAGAAGGGAGTTCAGGGATACAGCAGCTGATCTGTGCCATATTTGGTCTCCTAGAAAGATGAAGAGATGAACAGAGGACTGGAGAAAGTCTCATCTTTCCCCCTCAGTCAGCAGTTATGTGACCCAGCAGGTAGCAGTGTAACAATTTCATCCCTTTCCACCAGAATCGATTAGTCTGAAGCCAAAATCAGATTTCTGAGCCCAGCATTCTTGACAGCAAACCCTTTACTCTGTCAGGCAGCTGTTAACTGTATCCCTCGGAGCTTGAAGAGGAGAAGGAGGGGCTGACTGGGACAATTACAATGGATCTCTGTGAACAACCACCCCAGGTGGAGGCAGCTGAACCACCTGCTCCCACAGAGCAGCTCCATATACCTGCCAGACCTGTAATTTGTAACCCGACAAACTGAAAAATAAATCCAATTCTATATTTCTTCCTCTAGATATCTAAGCAGGACAGAGATTCCAAACAACATATGGTCCTGTCACATACCTGCATCCTTAGATCTAAAAAAACAAAGTGTGTATCACTGGCTATATACAAATGGCATACTTAATTGACAGAAATTAGATTGGTTCTAACATGGCAATATATCCACTGTGTGGCACCAAACTGCCTTAGATAAATTAGCAAGAAAATCCTATTAGTTCATACTTCCCTAGCATTCTAGATAAAATTAAGAGAAAATCTGTAACACGTAGTCTTAAAATGCAACATCTTTCTGGTCTTTAATCATGAACACATTCTTTTTTGCAGACTAGGTCATAGAACTGTAAGATGTTGCTGAACTTACAGCTTACAATTGATCTTTATCATTGGTCATGCTGCCCAAGGGCTTTGGAAGTAATAATTTATCAACATATGCAAGGCCAATAAATTTTCATCCCTGTCTTTGAGACTAAAATCTCAAGGCCCAGAAAACCAGACTGTTACCTTTTATTTTCTACTTTTTCTCTCTTTTCTCCTAGTTTCTTCTGTTTTTCCTTCAAGCAAAATCTCCTATGGAGGAAAACTTGGAATAGCTGAATGTCTTTTAAAATTGCTCATATCACCAGTTAAATGTGAATACACCCTTAAACCGAAGTAAGGATTAACTCTGGCTCAGCTAGAAATCATAAAGACATCAGGTTAATTATAGGAGAATGCACTGCTAAAGTTGGAAGTAAGAGATCATCTGCAATAAGAGAATATTTAGGTTTGGTGTATGAAATGAATATGGAGACAGATGAATAGAGTTCAAGAAAATTCAGTGTTTATAGCAAATACCTTCTTTAACAAGCTAAAAGACTGTACATATGGACATCATTGGATGGACACAGCAAAACAAAACTTATGCCCTGCATGCAAAAATAGAAAAGTTTTGGTCAATCAATAAAAATGAGAGTTAATGATGACTGCAACTGGGATAACATGGTCCTTCTTCTAAAATTACAATTTAAATAAAATAATCAGTTCTACAATGTATACTCTCAGTAATATTCTACATGATTATATGATAAAAGTAAAGGATAGATTGATCTGATTGGCTGCTGTAAGAACTGGGTGAAATGTGTGACATCATTAAAGATGGAGAAAACAAAAATATCCCAGAATGAAAAAGCAAAAGGAAGGAATAGTCAAAGGAGAGCCACACAATTATGTAGAATATTGTTGAGTATGTGATAAAGAGAGGAAAACTCTGCCAATTCAACACTGAGTTCCAAAAAGGAGAAAGATAAGAAAAACCAGTACAAAAATATAGGGGTAACAACTGGATGGTGAGGGCAACAATTTTAAAATCACAGAAGTCAAGGAAACATTTTCATCAAAAGATGGGTAAAGTAAATGGTAAAGAATGCAAAGATCTATTGTAAAAGAAAATATAAACAAGAGTTAAGTCAAACAGATGGAGTACATTACAAAGAAATCTCAAAATTCATGGTATGTGAGATATACCGCTGGACTAGAATAAAACATTATGAAAACTTAAATGGATCCTAACCATTTGTTGGTTACCTAAACCAACAAAACTAAAGGAACCAATAAAACACCAGCAGAACTGTTGGATTTCTTGTCAAGAGAATACAAAAGTCAGTCTGCTGTTCCATATTTTAAAAATATAAAATAGTGCAAATAGTACCAATCAATGCACAAGACAGAAAAGTTCAAGTAATACCAGCCTTTATCTTGCTAAACTCAAAAATTGCAGGATGGTAACTTGCATAAATATCATAAAAGAAAAGAGACATCTGCTACCTGGGAGAAAGACTCTGACAGATCTAGAAAAAATACTAAAATGCAGAGATATCACATGGACAAGGAAAGAACAGATTGTCAAGGTTTTCCCAGCTGTAACATATGGTTGTGAAAGCTGGACCCTTAGAAAGGCTAAACAAAGAAAATGGAAGTTTCTGAATTGTAATACTGAAGAAAACTGTTGAAAAATAATTCAGACTAGAAAAGGGGGAAAAAACATTAAGTAAATAAAGTAATCTTAGATTGCTCATTAGAAACGCTAATAATGAAGTTCACGTTTTAATATTTTGGACACACAATGCAAAGCAAGAGTCAAGGAATATTCTAATGCTTGGAAAAACTGAGGACAATCAAAATGAGGAGGAGGAGGAGGAGGAGGAGCTAAATCTATCACTGATGACATAAACATGAGCTTACAAAAAACACTCACTGGCAGACAATTGTGGTAAAATTACATCTATTGAGTCACAAAGAGCCAGAGGCAATTGAATAAGCAGTAAGAAGAAATTAGCGATCCAAATGATGCAAATTGATCCATCCTTTGTTTTGTCTTATGAACCATTCAAAAATCCCTAAATGCTTCATGACAACAACGTGGCTGGAAATGCAATAGAGCTATTCTCGGGCGTTGAAAACAAGTGACCTGAACTCCATTTTGCTCTTTTGCCACTCTAATAAAGCCAGATGTGGGTACTTCCTTTCATCAGCCTAGCCATTTCCAAACCTGCCCAT